>JZKD02S1673383.1:842237-853797 GCA_000966675.3 Picea glauca
CCCATGTTAACCACAATGGGAAGTCACTGTCTATGATACATCAACAATCTGGACCATTTCCCATGTTAACCACAATGGGAAATCATTGTCCGTCAGAAATCTCAATCCACTTTCCGAACAGGAAAGAATCTGTCCAAGCTAGACTATTTTTCAATCTTGAAAATGAATGTACTCAATAATATTTTCAGTACTCCCTCCCAACTTGGGAGTCATCTCTTCCTTTTTCAATAAGGAAGTCGTCTCCACGAGCTCCAACTTGAGTATGCAAACTCTTTCATATTGGATAGAAGCTTTACCAAAATGTCTTCTTATCTGCTCATCTGTGCAGATATATATTGGAGAACCACTTTCTCCTTTCTAGACTTCATCACAGATAAAGTAATGCTTGATTTCAAATGTACTTTAGTATGGAACACTGATTTTCTGTGAAGGCTTCATGTACAATAGAGTATATCATTGTTGGAAAACTGGAACATATCCATGTGGCACTTCTTCTGTCATCATGAGATATAATCTACTGAGTAATCATCTTGATACAATATCTTTGTTATAGAAAATCTTCACCACGCTTCTTCTATGCACTAGAGGTTCTCCACCAAGTTGTCTTTTTCCATCTACATACAAGGGTCTCTTTCTGGTATGCCTCAAACTCTTGAGGTTGCTCTTCATACGCTCTTTATTCAATTTCTCTGGAGAACATTCTTTGCATTCAGCTAATGTAGAACTCCAACTCATGGATGTTGCAGATGATATAATGACTCATGTAAAGATATGTTTGGTTTACTGGAACAAGTAATCATCATAGTCTTCTCCCTCCATCTGGGAGAACCTCTAGTTCTAGATCTCGCAATGCTTTCATTCATAAGTATTCCATACACTGTTCTTCATCACGACTTTCAATTCCTCTGCTTGATTGCTTTTATTGAGTTCATATTAGGCTGGCAATCTTGTGATTCTTGATACAATGACTAGTTGTTATGGCTTCTCTTTCTTTCTTTGAATCTTCATGTTCTTCCTTGTGTTTAGCTCTTGGGTCCATGGAATAGATTTTTTCCCTAAATATTCCATTTCTTTCTTTCATCATAGGATCATGGATTTGGATGGACAACCAGGGATACTTTAAATCTTTTCTTCGAAGAGGTCTTCTTCTGTGATTGAATTGAACACGTGTTGTCTTTCATGGATGCTACCATACTTCATCATTTTTAATGGATCATAGGATTATCTCCCTCCTAATCGTTGCTTCATGTATGATTGCATATAATCGTCTCCCTCTGTCTAACAGAGTCCATGCTTCCGTCTACATCTTTATTGTTGTCTTACAAAACGTTATAAGTCTTTCTCTAACTTCTTTCTGTCTTTGCTTCTTCTAAGTCTCTTCATGATGGATTTGTCTTATCTTGCAATAGATTTCACATGATTTGTTTAACGTACTTCATCATGTGTATTATCTAATGATATCCTTCCTTATCTTGTTGTTCTTCCATAGGTATAGTTCTTCTTGTAAAACATTATCTTCCAAGAGATAGATATACAAGATATGTATAGAGACGATGAAAACAAGATATGTACAAGAAATAAGAAGAGTATTGTTACATTTAGAAGAAGAAGTCTCTTTCATCCTGCTTAGTCTTCTTTGTAGGTTCCTTTTCTTCGACAATTGATGTTTCGTGTTTCTCCTTCCTTTTCTTTAGCTCGAAACAATGATTCTTGTAGTGAAGACCATACTTTCGACAGTTGAAGCATTGTATTTCTGAAATATCTTTCTCTTGATTTGTCTTCTTCTTTGAACCAAACTTCCTTTTGTTCCTAAATTTCTTGAATCTTGCTGTGAAGGCTTGATCATCGTACTTCTTTTGGGGTTTCTCTTTTTCATTGATCCTTGATTCTTCTTGAGCATAGCAAGTCCAAAGTTCTTCAAATGTCGGATACTCCTTTCTTGTGTTCATGCTTGCGGAAAATGCATCCCACGTCTTGGGAAGACCATTGAGTACTATGTTTACCAACTCCTTCTCTGAGATGATCTCTTCAATAGCTTGTATTTGATCTCTTAACTGAGAGATTCTCACAAAGTATGATGTTATGTTGTCGTCATCATTCATCTTCATGTCACAAAGCTCATTCTTTAGACTCATTACTTGTCCAATGTTTCTGACTGAGAAGAGGTTTGTTAGGGCATCATACATCTTCTTCGATGAGTCAAGATGGGAGATGTAGGATATCAGGTGGTCTTTGATAGAGTCCACTATGATACTCATGGCATTGATTTCATCGTCTTTGAAATTCTCCATAGTTACAACGTTTTGCGGTTCCTTCTCTTTTCCTTCTTCAAACTCTAGTTTCATGATCTTTCCTTTCATGATATCCAACACTTTATTCTTGGCAAGGATGAGGTCAATCCTTGTCTTCCATGCTCTGAAGATAGAAGCTCCATCTAACTTGTTCTCTGACTTCATAGAATAAGTCATGGATGCTTTGACTTGGTCAAACCCTAGATTTGACCACAAACTCAAACTTGATGTCTTGGCTTGCTGAGAGTACCAGGAGATGCACTAAGCTAGGGCGAACTGATCTATCCATAGATTAGGTCAATCTCTTCACTTAAGGTGTCTCAACGAGAGGATTAGGGTTTTTGCAACTACACCTGCTAGTAACCCTAGCGGTAGTGCTTTGGTGACTGCTCCTGCTGGAAACCCTAGCCACAGTTCTTCAACGAGCTTAATATTCTTCTGGCTATGTTTCCTTCCAGCGGTTAGACTAAATGAAGGAGGTGTGGGGCCATAACCTGTTAGAATATAATGGATGTACTCATTTTACCATTGACAATATCACTATTGTCACCCAACCATAGGTCGAAGCCACCCTCCGAGCACCTTAACCTTGACAAAGAATCACTCTGGAAGAAAACCCTAGGCTAGATAGCCAGACAAGGGTAGTGTACCTTTCCCCAAGGATAGTGCACCAACAAGAGCTGATCAGATATTCCAAACCCTAGCTAAGAGATAGTCCAAGCCAAAACATAACTTCTAGCTACAGCAGGTGCACCGACAGCTCTCCTCCAAACCTACGCACAAAACTGGGCATTGCAGTGCGCACAAGTGCTGCTCTGCAATTCTAAAACTGCTTGCCAGAATGAGAATTGGCCTCCTGTATTTATACTAATTTTGGCTAACTGCCTCGGCCGACTTCTCATTCTGGGTATCTATCTGTTCAATATATATTATTATTTATGTCTGACTTCTTCTTTTGGGGGCTAATAACCTAAGATAAATTATCTTATTGAATCGACAAGTCTTCTAGGGTTATTAGCTAACTCATTAGGGTTTGTTCTTTCTTCCTGGAGTATTCTATCCTCGTCAAGTTTACACGTGGAGGTAAATACCTCCCGCGGCTACCATAATATCAACAGATGAGTGGTTTTTTTATTTGATTGACGTGAAAGACATATACAATCCGAGTATGAATTTCCCCATATCAGAGTGTATTTCTTTGAATGGTAATGATATGACCTAATCAAAATCATTATTAAAACGTTGGCCCATTCTACCACAAGCATTTCATCATCATCACTAGGTAGGAAGGGAAGGGTTCTCCTTTTGCTAAACTTGGGTGTTTAGCATAGATGAAGTTTTAAGAATATAGTTTTATTTTTAAGGTTCTAAAATGAATTAATTTTTTTAAATATTAATTATTTAAAGTTATATTTTTATTTTATTTTTCACACATTTTTATTAAAAAAAGTTTAATTTAAATTTTTCCAAATCAATATAATTAATTTTTATTTTTTAATTTAAAATTTTCCAAATCATTTTAGTTAATTCTATTTTATTTTTTTTAATTTAATTAGCAAATCAATATTCACAAAATAATTCTATATATTTTTATTAATCAATCCAAACCAATTTCTGAAGTAAGCATGATTCACCCATGAAAGCAGTCTAGAGATTAAATGTATCCAACAATCAATCTTACAAAGTGACCTATTACAAATTTATAAACACAAACTATACATATAACTAGTGGTCATCATTCTTGGGTTATGGAATACTCCAAGAACCACAAACTTGTAACAAAGTGTAGACATAACCAAACCAGTAAACATGTTCTTACATGACACACCTCAAAAACCACCAACTTAAATTATGTTACCCAAATAATTTTTCAAAACTTTCACAAACAAATAATAAATGCTAACACCTACTTGCACTAATTCAAATGTTGCTACTAATTCTTTTATGGAAATACAAATCCATCAATGAAACACACTACAAAGTTCACTTAGAGCAATTGTTCTACATAATAGATTAAATGGAGAATCTGTGGCATTATTTTAGCATATAAAAAATCACCATAAATACGGTCTCTGGTATAAAAAACAACCATTGCTCCTCTCTATCCTCACGGATTTGCTGCAGTTCTCGAGTTAGAATCTCCTTTGTTCACAGTCGGCGACCTATCACGATGTCCATGGATTTTAATTATAAGTGACGATCCCTTTACTCGAGAATTCACAGATGTGCAATATAATCTTCATGTTTGATAATCTTCAGCTTTAATCATTCACGCAGTAGAAATTTGATGGTCTTCGGCTTTAATCCTTCACGCAGCAGCAAATTTGCTTTATACAATGATTTCTAAACCTTGAGCCGAATACAGCCGAATACACACTATCGCTTTCCACTTCTATCAAACAATCTATTCTCACTTAGTCTAATCAATTCTTACAAATATGTAGTATCAAATATTTTCACTTAGTCTAATCTATTCTTACAATTATTATGTAGGATCACATTTCTGGAGGGAGTTAAGTTCATTATCAAATTAGTAAATCATCATGCATATAATAATTCTATATATTTTTATCAATCAATCAAATATATATCTATACAAAAAAATATATATATTTATACAAGAAGTTTTTCCTCAATAACATAATAAATTTATGAAAAATCTTTCAACTATACAAATATAAATAAGATTTAATATAAATAAGATTTGATTGTTAAAAAAGTTTTTGAACAACTAATTAGATCTCATAAATCCAAACCAATCTTTAACAAATTTAAAAAACTTTCAATTATTCAAATTTTCATATCTCCAATCTTATCATTATATCAAATCAAATCAAACTTAAGAGAAATTTTGAAATATACTTTGTTAAATATTATCATTGTGATTATTAATACAATGCAATTAAATGGATGAATCAATATTTTATTGTTATATGAATTATTGATGGAATATTATATGAATGAATCATAATTTTATATTTATATATAAAAAAGAAGGCATGTGATTTTATATTTATATATAAAAAAGAAGGTATGTGTTGATTGTGGAATTAAAATTTATATATAATTGATGTAAAAGGTTAATAGTTACATCAATGATGAAGAATAGTTATAATGATTTTTTTTAGACAAGAGAGTTACATTAATGATGAAGAATAATTATAGTGATTTTTTAGACAAGAGAGTTACATTAATGATAAAGAATAGTTATAGTGTTTTTTTTAGACAATGGGAATTTTATATTTTAATGTGGGTAAATATAATATGTAATGTTGATGTAATTATATATTATTATTTTGTAGTTAATAAATTAAAGAGAAATAATAGAGTTAATAGAAATTTGAAATTTTTAATAATTATTATTTTCTTATAGATTTTAAAAGATATTATTCTTTTAAGAATTTGAATTTTCTTAATACTATATTAATATATAAAAATTTGATATTTATGTAGATTAATTTTACAAACCATTTAAAAATTATATACTTTATTATTTATTCAAAACTAAAAAAATATTTTATTAATATAGCTTTTAAAAACAAAAATTATATTAAGTTAAAAGAAAATTTATTAGAAAAAAATAATTTGAATTTGGTTGATAAAAGAAAATTTATAAGAAAAATGAGATTTAGATTAGTTACAAGAAAAATACGATTTAGATTTGATAATTCTTTGAGTTTAATATAAATATTTGAAAAAATCAATATGTACATATCATCTAACACTACTATCATATATATATTGAAGTAGCTTATTTTAATATATTAAAAACATATAGATATTGGGGGGCTTGTTTAATAAGTAGATTTAAACTAGCCTTTTCATAATTGAAGATCCAAAATGATGTATTCATCCTCCACAAATTATTTTCTTACTTCTTGTTATTTTCTTCCTAGAACTTTTTTTTTGATAGAGGAAGCTCTCACATTTTCAATAGTTTATATAGTTTCTTATGCATTGCATGGATCAACATATACACCTATTATGTGTATTCTACCATCATTTGGGATCATTTGAAATCAAGGATTTCGCTAAAAATATCATTAGAAATAGTGGATTTGACCAAGACATGAGAAGGCTACCTAGTGGAAGGATTGTATAATGATTCCTCATTTGGTAGAAACAAATAAATGGTCATATAAATTTTCACTTGTAGCTTCTAAAAATGGTTTCCCCCCTCCCACTAAAGAGTGTAATGTAGATGCTAATATACTAATGACTCAAAATGCAACCTCTCTGCTACTAATTTCTTTTCTTAGTTACTCCTTTTGGAAAGAGAAGAGGAGGAATGATTTATGTAACTTTGACCCTTTTGACCTCATTGAATGATGAAAACAAATTATTTTTGTTAGAATCTGCATTAGTACTTGAATATAGGACTTGGTTGAACCAATTAAGCAAGGTGTGGATGTTATATCTATGAATCTCAAGGATATACTTATATCTTTTAGATACACTAGAAAAAATGCCCCTTATAGCCTTAGATTAATGCTCTTTTGAGTGTTCCATGTGAATATAGGACTTTGTTGAAGAAACTAAGCAAAGTGTGGATGTTATATCTTTGAATCTCAAAGGGGACGTCTTTAGATATTTTGACTACACTATAAAAGATGTTCCTTATGGCCTTGGAGTATGGCTCTTCATCCATATGGTGACGTAGGTTCTAGAGGTGAAGAAGAGAGATTTCATTGATTCCATATTGATGCTAATTTCTCCCTTTTATCCCTTGCATTGCAAGTTAATCATAAACTAAATCCTTAATGTCTTATACATTTTGAAAGAAATTTTTGACTAGTTCCTAAATGCACTCCATGTAAAGGTTGGGAATAATTTTGGTTTGTGTTTGAGATGATCAAAAGAGGCCACAAAGTTAAACTAGGAGAATTATCCTTCATCATGGCAGTCTCATTTTCCCCTCTCATTATTTGAAATGGTGTAAACTTATTTATAGTTGTTATGTTCCACTTCAACTTATATCATGTTATCAAACTATAAGACTTTTTTTCCCTTATTGATGAAAGGCACGACATGTTTTACATAATACTAGAAGAAGGAAACTATACAATTTTGTAATCTTGCTATGAATAAAAGAGGATGGAGTTGATTTGAATGTGAAAGAAACATAAAAGTAAGAACTTGCAAATATATGCTAAAGATAGCCCAACAGTTAAATGCATAACAAATTGACATGCACAACAGAAGACATCCACATATCCTAAATTTATTACAAATAACTATATTTATAATGTGACACTAACTTTTACTCATTCAAATATGACACTCACATGTAATGGATCAATGTAACATGTCCATTTGTCATCACAACTAGTAAGGGTTATATCTTTGAAACCCCATCACTATTACTCCTTATAAAATGGTCACCTCTCTTTTAAAAAAGTCTAAATTTGACCAATATTTGACACCCTAAATTGAGGTTTATAATGCCACAAATATCCCACAACTAAGAGATGGCCCACTCTTATAGGCCAAGAACTTTCCTTTTAAATGTTTACAATCAAGTTCCAAAGTTAAACTAGTGTCATTAAATAAAACACCTATTTCCTACCAAGACATGACCAAACAATAAGTTACAAATTCCACTCTAGGTCTTACATTTGTATAATATTTTACAACAATCACTAAACATATAAATGTCTATAAAGGTCACTAACAACAATTCGATCTTTTATCATTAATCCTCTCACACAAGTTGATCTTGTTCAATTTCTCCTGTAAAAGAGACACTAGTACTAGGAAAGCACACTTTTGAAACAACTATGCTTCATCGTTGGTCTTCACAAAGATCCATGGTCATCCTATACCATTAGGGTCAATAACAATACTTTTATTTGTGTTTGTATTCACAATGCTTCCTACAAAAACCAAATGTTTGCAACTCAAAAACATCACCATGGGAATCAAATTACTCCCAAAACTACAAATAAAGCATGTTGCTAAAACAATTCCTCGATAACTGCCACCACTTTTTAAATATTGGCAACAAAAAGGCATCTCATTGAGGGAGCTCCCATTTCCCTCTCAAACCTATGTCAATTTTTTGTAGATTGCATGCACTCACCTTAGAAGCTAACTTTAGTAGCCCATAGTTTTCCCAAGCTTTCCCAAACTAGTCTTAATGATACCATATATTATTGATATAGATAAAGATTCTAAAGTTAAACCACTTAACAAAATATTAATTTCAATTGCATTTGTAATAAGAAGTTAAAAAATAACGAAGAACCAATAATAAGAAATTATAGAAATATAAATATCAAAAAAACTAAATAATTACATGTACAAGTGATTTTGAATAACTAATAAAAAGTTATAAATTATAGTATAATTGTAAGGTAGTTGTCATTCAAACAAGCAACAAACAAGCAACAAATGATCTCATAAAATATTGGTATTTAAAGTTATAAGGTAGTTGTCATTGAAACAAGCAACAAATGAGCTCATAAATTCACTTGTCCTTATACTTAAAACAAAAAGGCAATATATCTTCAACAACACTAGTGAAGCTTCAAAGTTGATTACAATTTTCATCTATGTCATTCACTTGTCCTTGTCTTTAAAACAAGAAAGCAATATATCTTCAACAACACTAGTGAAGCTTCAAAGTTGATTACAATTTTCATCTATGTCAATTCATTTCAAATATCCTTCTCGATGAGAGATTAAGCAAAAAAAACTTATGAGTTCAATCTTCCGAACAAGATTTGTCAAACATGATGTAGTGAGTACTTCGAGGATGATTATAGTGATGTAGTGAGTACTTCGAGGATGACTACATCCCTCGAATGCATATCTAATTAAATGTCCATGTCTTGTTTTTAAACCACATTATTTCTCAAATAAATTAATGAGTAGTCTAGTAAGTCCAAGGTCAAATGCACGTGCACGTATTGATACATTTGATACAGGTCTTCTAGCCTTTTCTAGCAGTGCAATTTTAAAAGTTTTAAATTTTAAGTTAATTCAAAATTTTGATGGATTTTTTTATTGATTTAAAATGGGGCAAAAACTATAGGGTATGGTTATAAAATGTAAGAAACTTTGATCCATGGAAAATTCAAGCTATCACTGAAAATGAAAATCTGACTTGATTCAAGAATATTTTTCACTTGAAAAACGAGTCTATTTACTCCAAAGTTAACCTAGTCCCAATGATATGAAGAGATGAATTGTTGTTTATGAATAATCAAGTGTGTGATTGTGATACCAGGCAGATCCACTCCATATCAATGCCAATGTTAATCAAATCCGGTTCATTTTGTCCAAAAACTCATTTCTTATAATTGAGACAGGATAGTATGGATACTTTGAAGAGGAGGAAGTACTCTCCAACTTACAAAGATATGCAACCTCTCTGCAACTATTTTTAATAATCATGAATCAATGTAATCAAAGAATTAACCGCATACTAATTACCTTGAAGAGCAAGTAGTTCAACATAGTTATTCGAGAAGATTCGAGTACTCTGGACTTCATGAGTGGATCCCTTCTCTTCTCATTCCTGAGAAGACCTCGAAAACCAGTACGACCTCGGTTTCCCTCCCTCCATACGTTTAAGATGAAGTAATAAGTACTTATCTCAAAACTGTTTGTTTTTACTGCAATGACGTTAGTCGGAGTTTAGCATACGCATCCATATCATCCATTCAAAATAATCTTTTCAAACTAACAGCGAAGTTCAAACCATAAGTAACCTATTTGGTATTAGGGTTCGTTAGACATATGCATTGGCCATCCCCTCGTTCAAAGTGCATGGATTATCGACTACTAAGCGACAGCGAGTGATATCATGTATGACGATGTTACTATGTTACCAGTGCAAGTTTGTCCTACGTACATTACATTATGTTTCAAAACACACAGACAAATACAGAAGGTCGCAGGTTCCACTTCTTTTATCGACTGTTCTCCATTCTTTTAATGAGAAGAACGTCGCGGGTACCTGTGCTTTTATGGAGAAGCTCTCCATAAAAGTTGTTAGAGCACTTTCTAAAAGTTTCTCTGGTATAGAGAGAATTATCGGATAACGAGTACTCACTGGGTTTTCCATCCATGATTCTGTTTTGAATTTTGATAGTTGCATTTTTAATAATACAAATCTGTGATCTCGATTCATGGATGATTCTGTTTTGAATTTTGATAGTTGCAATTTTAATAATTCAGCTCTGTGATCTCGTTTACAGTAAACAATTATTTAAGAATTTTCTGTGATCTCTCAATTGAATAACAGATCGACCATATTTTTAATACTTTGGATTCCGACAAATAATGTGAAATGAGACTATTTGAATACCTCTTATCAATTTCCAACAAAAACCGTCTCTTTTTCAAACGTTATGAACATACAGAGGAGAATTAGCATGAATCCGTGATATGATGTGAAAAGAACTGACTGGCAAATAAGGCTACAAGAAAGAGAGAATTAGCAGGAGAAATAATGTTATACTCAAGTATATATTATATAGAAGTTTCCTTTGTTCGAGAACAAATTATCCAGGTTTTTTAACTCTTATATGTATATGTAGTGTGTATGTGTTAAACTGTGACAACAAATTTTCAGGATTAGGATTTCATATCCTATAATCTAGCATTGGTTGTAATTAATAAGACTAAGTTAGAATTTGGTTATGAGGGCATTAATAATTAGTTTTTAATGTACATTGATATATTTTCATGTATGTTAATAAAAGCTGCATGAGTATGAGTGAGTTGTTGTAATCTCCATTATCTTAATAATAAGACAATCTATGCCTTCTCTTAGTCAATTTAGCCCAATATTTGGGTAAACCACGTATCTCTGTGTTTATAATCTATGTGATTATATTTTCTATTAAAATCCATGAGAGCAGAAGCACACAGTATTTACACACAATTACCTTATTCTATTGCACACATACATACGTACATATATAGTCCAAACATAGCTATGGACGTTGAGAGAATATCTCAACAACTCCTACAAATCTTCAACCAACCAAAACCAAATCCAAACCAATTCCTAAATTAATCATTAATTCTAACACCCTCCCTTAATGATTACATTACAAATAAACCACATATTACAATTCTCAAATCACAACATAGATCTCTATCTGATTTGGTCTTCATCAGCTCCTACACCCACTCTGATGCCTCTAGACTGTGCTCTTTCTCTTCCTCTTCTTCGAGCTTACCATTCAACTCATTTAAAGCATAAATGCTTCAGACCATCATTCATGAACTTGTACAATGGACAATTTGACAACTCGGCT
>JZKD02S1673383.1:867702-886254 GCA_000966675.3 Picea glauca
ACAAAGATTCAAATCTCTTACTAATAATATCAAATGAAAACACAAACAATCAATTTAAGAGATATCAAAGAAAGAACACTTTCAATACACTTTGAAAATAATAAGGGACTTCAATATTTTTATAGCTAGAAAAATTTACAATACCACATTAAGTAGAAAATATCAACATTTATTTACAATGTTTCAAAATTTTCATCCAATTTAATGTTTAGCCATAATATATTTCAAAACTTTTATTATATGGAATTACAATTTTATTATTAAATTATGAAGATCAAAGTTATATGTTTTTATTACTATTTTAAATGTGAAAATAAATATTGGTAAAATAAAAACAAATTTGTAGGGTTTTTATAGTGAAATTAGCATTGGACAAAATATAAAATGTTTTGGGAATAAAACATATGTAATCTTTGGAACACTAAGAAAGTAAAAGATGAATAACAATTTATCTTAAAATGTCTTTTATATATTCACATTTTAAATCAATTCAACTATACGTGTAACATTAATGATCTTCAAGATTTATTAACTCGTAAAACCAACAAAAATTTAAAAAAAAATATTTACAATATTTTCATAAGTAAAAACTATTAAAATGGAAGAGTAGAGTATTATACAAAATAATAGGGCCAATCACTATATTGAATTAATGTAACGAATACATATAAATACAACAAACGTGTCTCAAGATAGACAAACTACCCTGATCACACAATCAACCAGTTGAGAGAATATCTCAACAACACACCAAACAAAGACCTCACAAATCCAACTCTCAAACAACCTCCTAAGAATAAAATCACACAACTCACATAGAGATTGACTATACTTCTCAATAAATTAGCAAGCATATTATATAAGTAGGAATTACATATTCCAACACTCTCCCTTAATGAAAATTATCTAAATATCTATGTGGTCATATCTT
This sequence comes from Picea glauca, assembly GCA_000966675.3. Lineage (NCBI taxonomy): Eukaryota > Viridiplantae > Streptophyta > Pinopsida > Pinales > Pinaceae > Picea > Picea glauca. The sequence goes on from JZKD02S1673383.1 coordinate 868,634, forward strand.
CATCATTGTCAGGGCTTCAATCTTTCGAACTTTCTTATGCTTCCTCTTGTACTTGCATCTGATTATTTATGTCCATATAAAAATAAATCCATCTATTGGAATACATGGGTCATCAGTCATTGTAACCTCTAGTTCTCTAGGAATCCTTTTTAGTTACATGGTTCATTCATGTTAAACTCTCCCTTAAACATAACTTGGTCCCAAAAATCTCACACTTTTGAGATGTAATACCCATGTTTCCCTGAGTTTGTAAATATAACTATAACGGGCCAAAAGACTATGTCGGACTAAATATGTGTGAATGTTTGATTTGGTGAACCTTTGTATAAAAGGGTCAATGTATGATTTTTTTATTATTAATAGAAATTGGATATGTGTTGCAAAATTGTTGAAAGGGGGGAGTTTTCCAAGATAGACCATGGATGGTATGAGAGATATGGTGAGGGGAAACCAAGAATGGTTGAGATGACCCTCACTAGACCAATACCTACTCGGTGTAATTTCTCAACAGTCCTCTAACCCAAAAATGAATTACCAATCAGGTTGGTAGTTGGAAGGACATCCTCAAGAGTTAATGAGGAGATGGGGCAGGGTACCCATATGTAAGGCTTCCAATCCTGACCACGAATTGGGATTCATAACCATGAAATCTTGCTCAGGAAGGAAAGAAATGAGGTAATTATGGGGACAGAGATAGATCTGCAAGATAGCAGAGTAGAGAAAATAATCTCCAGAGAAGAGAAGTGAGTATGCTTCGACTCTGGAGTTGAGAAAAAAAAATTAGAAGCAAGCTTGTTTTGGTTGTAATAATACTTGGGTAGGGTCTCGCTACAATATGATAAATGAGGTTGACAAGTGACTAAGGAAGTGCTCACACAAACCTCCTTTCTTGGTGTAGAGGAATCTGGTTTCCAATTTCCTGTGGGAGGAGAGTAACCTTCGTCCCTGACTATCGTTGAGCAAGGAGAAAACATATCTCTCAGAGCATCATGGTATAGCTCGGGGGTGGCCATTAGTAAATCGGTCAAGAGTGGTTGTGCCTATGGTTGGGAGGAAATAGGAACCCCTTTCAACAATCAATTCATGTTCTCTAGTTCTAATAAGTATTATCATACTCTGTGTAATGTATATTGGATGTGATGATTGAATGCATGTGTTTATGGTTAATCCTTGAAGTGTTTGAACCATTATTAGAAATGCTCGTTTTCTTCTATAAACTGCTATATTTACATGGTTTTCAAATTATCTCAGTTTAGTTGTAATATATTTATGGGATGTGAATCTGCAAGAGAGTCGGAATAGGATTAACTAAAACATCTAAGTCCTTCCGACCTCTTTAGTTTACCTTAGCGGGAATGTCAAGTTCCACTATGTGGGAGAAGGGTGCTCCATCATACCTTTCACCCATATGACCAAGGGCTTATGCACATGTCCTTAACCCATTTGCTGCTAAAAAGGATTAGTGGTTAGCCCCCAAGAATTTCCAAAGGACCCATATGACCAGGGTCCGGGAACCCTGCGCTAGTCCAAAAGGAGCTATCCCTTTTGTCTTCGGGACTTCGAAACTTACGACTCCACAACCCTCAAAAGTAGTCAAAGTCCAGAGTCGCAAATGCATGAGGGCCATATATTTGAGGATCTAGAGGTGATATCTCTCAGCTATTAGATCGGACTTAGGAAGGGTAACATTAAGTGCTTCGACAAAGTTCCACTTCGGGAGAGTAGGAATGGTCTAGCACCGAAACTCCTGAATGTCGGAGTCACGAAGTAATTTGAACCATTGATAATAGAGGGATGCATTTCCATAGATCAATGACTATCCATAATTTTTGGTATTCGACAGATAGGGATGCGCGAGTTTCCCTGGAGCTATGTGAGCCAGAGTAAATCTTGGCCGCTAATGCTAGGTACACATGGTGATAGATCGAGTGTGGTCTAGAGAGGAAGCTATAAGTTGCATGTGGAATTCTAGAATGTATAACTTTCGAAGTGATGTGTATTGTTGATCCTCAAATCCTTCGGGATCCCTCAACTGCCTAACCAACCGGGAAGCCGTATTGGAGTGACATGTGGCCCCTACTTGTCCCCTGTCAAGTGTTGTCCATCAAATTAGAGTCATTGGATGAGAGGGTATGTGGCACATGATCCTATAGTTTGAAGACTTAGTACTCCTGAGGAACTTGGCCAAGAGTTTTCAAGGTGTGAAAACTTATGAAGTCGTGAACGACGAAGTAATCTGGACCGTTGATAGGTAGAGGACATGTGGCACTAGATCCAAAAGTTTGGATACTTGGCTCTTCGGGGAATTTTCTATGTGAGGAGTTGGTAAGCTCTGAAGTCTAGATCCGCAAAGTAACATGAGTTGTAGATCTATGGATCTACGTGGACTCTTACTGATCGTGGGATTGCAGGGTTGGGAAGCTATCAGTCCAAGATGATGTGGCATCCTAACATCATTCAAGGTGACATGGATCCACATTACGCATTCCATGTATCACCCGGATATGGCCGATTCACAGACCCCTTATTCCTATTAGAGCATGACACATGTCACCCCTGGCCCTCGCCATGTGTTATCTTCTAGTTCGTGCCTGCCTGGCCAATGTCGTTGGTGACATGTCCAGGACTCTGGGAGTCTAGATAACTTCGGGAGTTCAGAAGATTTGGGTGTAATATAATAAAGGGATGTTCAACATCGATCGTTGATTTTCAAACGTTGAACGTTCAATGATGATCGTGGATGGTCGAAACACCGAAAACGTAGGACATCAATTGTCGATTTTAGAACATCGAACGTCAAAAAAGGGGTGTTCAACACAAAACGTCAAATGTCGATCATCGAAGAGACAAGGCCATGTGGCGATATTTCGAGACTTTGGGGAGTAAGAAAAATAGGTGTTCAACGTCGAACGCCGAAGACCTTAACTAATAACACTTGAGTAACTTCAAGAGGCAATAACTTGCAGACCAGAGCTCATATTTTGGTGTGGTGGTGACCATTAGAAAGTTTGTGGCAAGAAATAGCCAATGGAGATCCCAAAATTAGGATTTGAGATAGTTAGGAAAACCAAAAGTTTTATGTCCCACTCCTTAAAATAATATCTAGGGGTCGAATGTGTTACAAATTGGTATCAGAGCATGGAAACAACACTTGACCTGCTTGAGCTCATGCACGAGTCACATAAAAATAATATTAGATAAATTTATGGGGTAACACCCTAGCTTACCTCCCTTCTATAAGAAAGTTGTTTGAACCTCTACTGAAGAGAGGAACAAAACCTTCTACTATTGATAGATTTTTTGGAAGTTTGCACTCTATGTTGCTAATGTTTCCAAATAAAGAAGTTGACTTCACTTTGCAATGATATGTGTTGTTCATGAATTGGTAGATTAGTAACTAACAGAAAATGTTTTATCATCACTCAAGAAGTTAGTGAACAACAAGAAAACTACAACGTAAGGGATGGTGACACGCCATGATTTGGGGGAGAGCTCCCACAATAGAGAGGAAGAATCTGATGAAAGGAGGGCAATGGAAACCCCTCTATATTTGGTCGAAACTATAAGAAGCCTCATGGAATAATTACAGAGTTGTAAGGTTGACAATGAAAGGTTGATAAAGGAGCAGGAAAAGTAGAATGGAATTAATGCAGTCCTACTGCAAATTCTATCAGATATACAAAGGAAAATGCAACATGGTCGAGATGTCAGTCATGTGGAAAAGCATCGTACTAAGAAAACTCTAAGTCCACCTGAGATACAAAAGCATGGTTTGGGAAGTGGCCACACCAGGAGGAGAACCTCAAGGAAGGCCCAACATGGAGCCAAGAGACACTCAATGGAAGATTCCTCTAGTAAGGACACTGACAACTCCAAGGAATCTTCTAGTGGAAAAACTGGTTCCAATTCCCAGACAAAAAGAAAGGAAAGGAAACCTTCCAAGATTCGTGACCCTAAAGAGTTCAAGAAATACAAACCACCCACATTCGATGGAGAGATTAAAAAAGGGGGAGAAGCAAAAGTTTGGCTACTCGGCTTGAAGAAGTACTTCAGATTCCATGACTACTCTGAAAACTTAAAGGCTCAGATATCCATTTTCAACCTGAATGGGAAATATTCCATTTGGTGGGAGGACCTTAGGAATGTGAAAGTAATCCATGAGAAGGAATTGTCATGGAAACAATTTGAGAAATACTTCAAGAATAAGTATTTTTCATAAAATCACTTTGATGGGAAGACCAAGGATTTCTTGGACTCGAGCTGGGAGCTTGTGCCAAGCTGGCACCTCAGTATTGTGGACCCTTTGAAGTTTTGTATAGAGTGGGACCAGTAGGATATCAGATAACACTTCCTCCCACAATGAAGGCACACAATGTTTTCCATGTTTCTTTATTAAAGAAGTATGTACATTATTCTAATCATATTATTTACTTGTTTGTGATTCTGGAACCCGAGGGAGAATTCCTTCTAGAAACTCAATGCAAAAAAGACAAGAAGGAAACCCCACTTAGGAATAGAACCATTGCATAGGTCAAGGTGCAGTGGAAACACTTTGGCCCATATAAGGCTACATGGGAAATGGAGGATGCCATAAAATAGGCATATCCATTTTTATTTACTTCTGTACATACATAGCACATCGGCAAATAGAACATTGAGAACAATGTTCCTTTAAGGGGGACGGTATTGTGATACCCCTATTTCCCCTAGTTTGTAAATATAACTATAACTGGCCAAGAGACTATGGTGGACTAAATATGTGTGAATGTTTGATTTGATGAACCTTTGTATAAAAGGGTCAATGTATGAATTTTCGGTTATTAATAGGAATTGGATGTGTTGCACAACTGCTGAAAGGGGGGAGTTTTCCAAGATAGACCATGGAAGCTATGAGAGATATGGTGAGGGGAAACCAATAATGGTTGAGATGACCCTCACTAGACCAGTACCTACTAGGTGTAATTGCTCAACATTCCTCTGACCCATAAATAAATTACCAGTTAGGCTGGTAGTTGGAAGGCCATCCTCAAAAGTTAATGAGGAGATGGAGCAGGGTACCCATATGTAAGGATTCTAGGCCTGGCCACGAGTTAGGATTTGTACCCATGCAACCTTGTTGAGGAAGGAAAGAAAGGAGGTAATTTGGGGGACAAAGACAGATCTACAAGATATCAGAGTAGAGAAAATAATCTCTAGAGAAGAGAATTGAGTATGCTTTGACTTTGGAGTTCAGAAAAAAGATGAGAAGAAAGCTTGTTTTGATTGTAAGAATCCTTGGGAAGAGTCTCGCTAGAAGATGATAAATGCGGCTGATGAGTGACTGAGGAAGTGCTCATGCAAACCTCCTTGCTTGGTGTAGAGGAATACAATTTCCAATTTTTTGTGGGAGGAGAAGAGTAACCTCTATCCATAACTATCGTGGAGCAAGGAGAAAGAATATCTCTCAGAGCATCATGGTCTAGCTCGAGGGTGGCCAGTGGTAAATCTGTCAGGAGTGGTTGTGCCTATGGTTGGGAGGAAACATGCACCCCTTTCAGCAATCACTTTGCATTCTCAAGTTTTGATAAGTATTATCATACTTTATGTAATGTATATTGGATGTGATGATTGAATGCCTATGCTTATGGTTAAGTCTTGCATTGTTTGAACCATTACTAGAAATGGTCAATTGCTTCTATAAATTGTTATATTTACATGGTTTTCAATTTATCTTAGTTTAGCTGCTAGAGCTTTATGGGATGTGAATCCACAGGAGAGTTGGGATAGGATTAACTGAAACGTCTAAGTCTTGTAAACCTCTTTAGTTTACCTTAGCAGGAATTTCAAGTTTCTCTCTATGGGAGAAGGGTGCTCCTTTATACCTTTCACCCATTTTACCAAGGCCTCATGCCCATTTCCTTAACCCATTTTTTTCTAAAAATGATTAGCGCTTAGCCCCCAAGAATTTCCAAAGGACCCATATGACCAGGGTCCAGGAACCCTGCACTAGCCCGAAAGGATCTATCCGTTTTGGCTTCGGGACTTCGTAACTTACAACTCCACAACTCTCGAAAGTAGCTGAAGTCCAGAGTCGTGAATGGATGAGGGTCTTCAATATGGGAATCCAATGGTGATCTCTCTTAGCCATTAGATCGGACTTATGAACGGTAGCATTAATTTCTTCAACGAAGTTCCACTTCGGGAGAATAAGAGTGGTCTAGCGTCAAAACTCCCGAATGTTGGAGTCATGAAGTAATCTGTATCATTGATAATAGAGGGACATATTTCCATATATCAATGTTTATCCAGAATTTTGGGTATTTTGTGGTATTGGGACACGCGATTTTCCCCAGAGCTCTATGAGACGGAGTAAATCCTAGTCAGGAATGCTAGGTACACGTGGCGATAGATCGACCATGGTCCGGAGAGGAAGTTGGAAGATGCACGTCGAACTCTTGAATGTCAAACTTTTGAAGTAACATGGACCATCGATCCTCAGATCCTTCGGGATCCCTCTCAGCCGTCAATCTAAAGAACCCACCCTCGAATTCCCAACCAACCAGGAACACATCGTGGAGTGACGTGTGGCCCCTACTTGCCCGCTATCAAGTGTTTTCCATCAAATTAAATTAGTTGGATGAGAGCGTACGTGGCAAGAGATCCTATAGCCCGAAGACTTATTACTCTGGAGGAACTTGGCCAAGAGTTTTCAAGGTGTGAAAATCCTGAAGTCGCAAATGATGAAGTAATCTTGACTATTGATAGGTAGAGGACACATGGCGCTAGATCCAAGAGTTCAAAGACTTGGATCTTCAGGGAATTTGCGATGTGAGGAATTGGTAAGATCCGAAGTCCATACCGCAAAGTAATGGGATTCATAGATCTATGGATCTACGTGGACTCTTACTGACTATGAGATCACAGGGTTGGAAAGATATCAGTCCAAGATGATGTGGCATCCTGACGTCATTCAAGGTGATGTGGAACCACATTACGCGTTCCACCTGTCACCTGGATATGGAAGATTCACAAACCCCTTATGCCTATTAGAGCATGACACGTGTCACTCCCTAATGAGGACACATGTCACCCCTGGCCTTTGCTGCATGTCAGCTTCTAATTTGTGCCCGCCTGGCCGACGTGGTCGGTGACATGTCCGAGACTCCAGGATTCTGGATAACTTAGGGAGTTTGGAAGATTTGGACGTAGTATAATAAATGGATGTTCAACATTGATCATCGATCGTCAAACATTCAACGATGATCGTCAATGGCTAAAACATTGAAAAAATACGACGTCGATTGACGATTGTCAAATGTCAAACAATGAAAAAGGGATGTTCAATGAAAAACGTTGAACGTCAGTCATTGAAGGGCCAAGGCTACATGGAAATATTTCAGGACTTTGAGGAGTAATGAAAAAAGGGCGTTCATCGTCGAACGTCGAAGACCCTAACTAATAACACTTGGGTAACTTTAGGAGGCAATAAATTGCAGACCAGATCTTGGGTTTTAGTGTGGTGGTGACCGTTAGAAATCTCGTGGTGAGCAGTAGCCAATGGAGATCCCAGAATTAGAATTTGAGATAGTTAGGAAAACCAAAATGTTGATGTCCCACTCCTTAAAAGAATATCTAGGGGTCGGGTGTGTTACATGAGACTAACATATAAAATCCCCATCTAAATCAAAGATCAAACTTCTTTGATTCTACATCAAGCTTAAATACGAGTACACCTACCATCCTCGTATATACCCACATGCTTAATTCCACAACTTGATGACACATCCACTTTTTCCATAAGAGGGATACACTCTACATGATTACATGTAGGCCTAAATCAATAGGACTTTAATGGGGAAAACAAAATTTTCTATGGCTAAGCATTACAACTTGGACCAACAACTCTTTTGGAGTGTCCGGTACAACCAATCATGCACCCCCTACAACAATTCAATCAGGTACAAAAAACCATACACAAATTATCATAACGCCAAATCCCTTTTACATCATTTCATTATTGACCAAGACACACATAACCACTTGATACCATTAAGGGAAGCTTCACACAACTTGAATGACATGACTATGCACACCTTCAAACAAAATTGTGCACAACTCAAGCTCACTTTTGTCACTNGATCTGCAAGATAGCAGAGTAGAGAAAATAATCTCCAGAGAAGAGAAGTGAGTATGCTTCGACTCTGGAGTTGAGAAAAAAAAATTAGAAGCAAGCTTGTTTTGGTTGTAATAATCCTTGGGCAAGGTCTCGCTACAAGATGATAAATGAGCTTGATAAGTGACTAAGGAAGTGCTCACACAAACCTCCTTTCTTGGTGTAGAGGAATCCGGTTTCCAATTTCCTGTGGGAGGAGAGTAACCTTTGTCCCTGACTATCATGGAGCAAGGAGAAAACATATCTCTCAGAGCATCATGGTATAGCTCGGGGGTGGCCATTAGTAAATCGGTCAAGAGTGGTTGTGCCTATGGTTGGGAGGAAATAGGCACCCCTTTCAACAGTCACTTCATGTTCTCCAGTTCTAATAAGTATTATCATGCTCTATGTAATGTATATTGGATGTGATGATTGAATGCATGTGTTTATGGTTAATCCTTGAAGTTTTTGAACCTTTATTAGAAATGCTCATTTTCTTCTGTAAACTGCTATATTTACATGGTTTTCAAATTATCTCAGTTTAGTTGTAAGATATTTATGGGATGTGAATCTACAAGAGAGTCGAAATATGATTAACTAAAACATCTAAGTCCTTCCGACCTCTTTACTTTACCTTAGCGGGAATGTCAAGTTCCACTATGTGGGAGAAGGGTGATCCATCATACCTTTCACCCATATGACTAAGGGCTTATGCACATGTCCTTAACCCATTTGCTGCTAAAAAGAATTAGTGGTTATCCCCCAAGAATTTCCAAAGGACCCATATGACCAGGGTCCGGGAACCCTACGCTAGTCCAAAAGGAGTTATCCCTTTTGGCTTCGGGACTTCAAAACTTACGACTCCACAACCCTCGAAAGTAGTCAAATTCCAGAGTCGCAAATGCATGAGGGCCATTGATTTGAGGATCCAGAGGTGATATCTCTCAGCTGTTAGATCAGACTTAGGAAGGGTAACATTAAGTGCTTCGATGAAGTTCCACTTCGGGAGAGTAGGAATGGTCTAGCGCCGAAACTCCTGAATGTCAGAGTCACGAAGTAATCTGGACCATTGATAATAGAGGGATGCATTTCCACAGATCAATGACTATCCATAATTTTAGGTATTCGACAGATAGGGACGCGCGAGTTTCCCTGGAGCTATGTGAGCCAAAGTAAATCTTGGCCGCTAATGCTAGGTACACATGGTGATAGATCGAGTGTGGTCTAGAGAGGAAGCTATAAGTTGCATGCAGAATTCTAGAATGTATAACTTTCGAAGTGATGTGTACCGTTGATCCTCAAATCCTTCGGGATCCCTCAACTGCCTAACCAATCGAGAACCCGTCTTGGAGCGACACGTGGCCCCTACTTGTCCCTTGTCAAGTGTTGTCCATCAAATTAGAGTCGTTGGATGAGAGGGTATGTGGCACATGATCCTATAGTCTGAAGACTTAGTACTCCTGAGGAACTTGGCCAAGAGTTTTCACGATGTGAAAATTTCTGAAGTCGTGAACGACGAAGTAATATAGACCATTGATAGGTAGAGGACACGTGGTGCTAGATCCAAAAGTTTGGATACTTGGATCTTCGGGGAATTTTCGATGTGAGGAGTTGGTAAGCTCTGAAGTCCAGAGCCGCAAAGAAACATGAGTCTTAGATCTATGGATCTACGTGGACTCTTACTGACCGTGGGATTGCAGAGTTAGGAATCTATCAGTCCAAGATGATGTGGCATCCTGATGTCATTCAAGGTGACATGGATCCACATTACACATTCCATGTGTCACCTGGATATGGTCGATTCACAGACCCCTTATTCCTATTAGAGCATGACACATGTCACCCCTGGCCCTCGCCATGTGTTAGCTTCTAGTTCGTGCCCGCCTAGCCAATGTCGTTGGTGACGTGTCCAGGACTCCAGGAGTCTAGATAACTTCGGGAGTTCAGAAGATTTGGGTGTAGTATAATAAAGGTATGTTCAACATCGATCGTCGATTTTCGAACGTTAAACGTTCAATGATGATCATCAATGGTCAAAACACTGAAAACGTAGGACATCGATTGTCGATTTTAGAACATCGAACGTCAAAAAAGGGTCGTTCAACGCAAAACATAAAACGTTGATCATCGAAGAGCCAAGGCCATGTGGCGATATTTTGAGACTTTGGGGAGTAAGAAAAATAGGCGTTCAACATCAAACGCCGAAGACCCCAACTAATAACACCCGATTTACTTCGAGAGGCAATAACTTGTAGACCAAAGCTCATATTTTAGTGTGGTGGTGACTATTAGAAAGTTTGTGGCAAGAAATAGCCAATGGAGATCCCAAAATTAGTATTTGAGATAGTTAGGAAAACCAAAAGTTTTATGTCCCACTCCTTAAAATAATATCTAGGGGTCGAATGTGTTACAAATTGGTATCAGAGCATGGAAACAACACTTGACCTGCTTGAGCTCATGCACGAGTCACATAAAAATAATATTAGATAAATTTATGGGGTAACACCCTAGCTTACCTCCCTTCTATAAGAAAGTTGTTTGAACCTCTACTGAAGAGAGGAACAAAACCTTCTACTATTGATAGATTTTTTGGAAGTTTGCACTCTATGTTGCTAATGTTTCCAAATAAAGAAGTTGACTTCACTTTGCAATGATATGTGTTGTTCATGAATTGGTAGATTAGTAACTAACAGAAAATGTTTTATCATCACTCAAGAAGTTAGTGAACAACAAGAAAACTACAACGTAAGGGATGGTGACACGCCATGATTTGGGGGAGAGCTCCCACAATAGAGAGGAAGAATCTGATGAAAGGAGGGCAATGGAAACCCCTCTATATTTGGTCGAAACTATAAGAAGCCTCATGGAATAATTACAGAGTTGTAAGGTTGACAATGAAAGGTTGATAAAGGAGCAGGAAAAGTAGAATGGAATTAATGCAGTCCTACTGCAAATTCTATCAGATATACAAAGGAAAATGCAACATGGTCGAGATGTCAGTCATGTGGAAAAGCATCGTACTAAGAAAACTCTAAGTCCACCTGAGATACAAAAGCATGGTTTGGGAAGTGGCCACACCAGGAGGAGAACCTCAAGGAAGGCCCAACATGGAGCCAAGAGACACTCAATGGAAGATTCCTCTAGTAAGGACACTGACAACTCCAAGGAATCTTCTAGTGGAAAAACTGGTTCCAATTCCCAGACAAAAAGAAAGGAAAGGAAACCTTCCAAGATTCGTGACCCTAAAGAGTTCAAGAAATACAAACCACCCACATTCGATGGAGAGATTAAAAAAGGGGGAGAAGCAAAAGTTTGGCTACTCGGCTTGAAGAAGTACTTCAGATTCCATGACTACTCTGAAAACTTAAAGGCTCAGATATCCATTTTCAACCTGAATGGGAAATATTCCATTTGGTGGGAGGACCTTAGGAATGTGAAAGTAATCCATGAGAAGGAATTGTCATGGAAACAATTTGAGAAATACTTCAAGAATAAGTATTTTTCATAAAATCACTTTGATGGGAAGACCAAGGATTTCTTGGACTCGAGCTGGGAGCTTGTGCCAAGCTGGCACCTCAGTATTGTGGACCCTTTGAAGTTTTGTATAGAGTGGGACCAGTAGGATATCAGATAACACTTCCTCCCACAATGAAGGCACACAATGTTTTCCATGTTTCTTTATTAAAGAAGTATGTACATTATTCTAATCATATTATTTACTTGTTTGTGATTCTGGAACCCGAGGGAGAATTCCTTCTAGAAACTCAATGCAAAAAAGACAAGAAGGAAACCCCACTTAGGAATAGAACCATTGCATAGGTCAAGGTGCAGTGGAAACACTTTGGCCCATATAAGGCTACATGGGAAATGGAGGATGCCATAAAATAGGCATATCCATTTTTATTTACTTCTGTACATACATAGCACATCGGCAAATAGAACATTGAGAACAATGTTCCTTTAAGGGGGACGGTATTGTGATACCCCTATTTCCCCTAGTTTGTAAATATAACTATAACTGGCCAAGAGACTATGGTGGACTAAATATGTGTGAATGTTTGATTTGATGAACCTTTGTATAAAAGGGTCAATGTATGAATTTTCGGTTATTAATAGGAATTGGATGTGTTGCACAACTGCTGAAAGGGGGGAGTTTTCCAAGATAGACCATGGAAGCTATGAGAGATATGGTGAGGGGAAACCAATAATGGTTGAGATGACCCTCACTAGACCAGTACCTACTAGGTGTAATTGCTCAACATTCCTCTGACCCATAAATAAATTACCAGTTAGGCTGGTAGTTGGAAGGCCATCCTCAAAAGTTAATGAGGAGATGGAGCAGGGTACCCATATGTAAGGATTCTAGGCCTGGCCACGAGTTAGGATTTGTACCCATGCAACCTTGTTGAGGAAGGAAAGAAAGGAGGTAATTTGGGGGACAAAGACAGATCTACAAGATATCAGAGTAGAGAAAATAATCTCTAGAGAAGAGAATTGAGTATGCTTTGACTTTGGAGTTCAGAAAAAAGATGAGAAGAAAGCTTGTTTTGATTGTAAGAATCCTTGGGAAGAGTCTCGCTAGAAGATGATAAATGCGGCTGATGAGTGACTGAGGAAGTGCTCATGCAAACCTCCTTGCTTGGTGTAGAGGAATACAATTTCCAATTTTTTGTGGGAGGAGAAGAGTAACCTCTATCCATAACTATCGTGGAGCAAGGAGAAAGAATATCTCTCAGAGCATCATGGTCTAGCTCGAGGGTGGCCAGTGGTAAATCTGTCAGGAGTGGTTGTGCCTATGGTTGGGAGGAAACATGCACCCCTTTCAGCAATCACTTTGCATTCTCAAGTTTTGATAAGTATTATCATACTTTATGTAATGTATATTGGATGTGATGATTGAATGCCTATGCTTATGGTTAAGTCTTGCATTGTTTGAACCATTACTAGAAATGGTCAATTGCTTCTATAAATTGTTATATTTACATGGTTTTCAATTTATCTTAGTTTAGCTGCTAGAGCTTTATGGGATGTGAATCCACAGGAGAGTTGGGATAGGATTAACTGAAACGTCTAAGTCTTGTAAACCTCTTTAGTTTACCTTAGCAGGAATTTCAAGTTTCTCTCTATGGGAGAAGGGTGCTCCTTTATACCTTTCACCCATTTTACCAAGGCCTCATGCCCATTTCCTTAACCCATTTTTTTCTAAAAATGATTAGCGCTTAGCCCCCAAGAATTTCCAAAGGACCCATATGACCAGGGTCCAGGAACCCTGCACTAGCCCGAAAGGATCTATCCGTTTTGGCTTCGGGACTTCGTAACTTACAACTCCACAACTCTCGAAAGTAGCTGAAGTCCAGAGTCGTGAATGGATGAGGGTCTTCAATATGGGAATCCAATGGTGATCTCTCTTAGCCATTAGATCGGACTTATGAACGGTAGCATTAATTTCTTCAACGAAGTTCCACTTCGGGAGAATAAGAGTGGTCTAGCGTCAAAACTCCCGAATGTTGGAGTCATGAAGTAATCTGTATCATTGATAATAGAGGGACATATTTCCATATATCAATGTTTATCCAGAATTTTGGGTATTTTGTGGTATTGGGACACGCGATTTTCCCCAGAGCTCTATGAGACGGAGTAAATCCTAGTCAGGAATGCTAGGTACACGTGGCGATAGATCGACCATGGTCCGGAGAGGAAGTTGGAAGATGCACGTCGAACTCTTGAATGTCAAACTTTTGAAGTAACATGGACCATCGATCCTCAGATCCTTCGGGATCCCTCTCAGCCGTCAATCTAAAGAACCCACCCTCGAATTCCCAACCAACCAGGAACACATCGTGGAGTGACGTGTGGCCCCTACTTGCCCGCTATCAAGTGTTTTCCATCAAATTAAATTAGTTGGATGAGAGCGTACGTGGCAAGAGATCCTATAGCCCGAAGACTTATTACTCTGGAGGAACTTGGCCAAGAGTTTTCAAGGTGTGAAAATCCTGAAGTCGCAAATGATGAAGTAATCTTGACTATTGATAGGTAGAGGACACATGGCGCTAGATCCAAGAGTTCAAAGACTTGGATCTTCAGGGAATTTGCGATGTGAGGAATTGGTAAGATCCGAAGTCCATACCGCAAAGTAATGGGATTCATAGATCTATGGATCTACGTGGACTCTTACTGACTATGAGATCACAGGGTTGGAAAGATATCAGTCCAAGATGATGTGGCATCCTGACGTCATTCAAGGTGATGTGGAACCACATTACGCGTTCCACCTGTCACCTGGATATGGAAGATTCACAAACCCCTTATGCCTATTAGAGCATGACACGTGTCACTCCCTAATGAGGACACATGTCACCCCTGGCCTTTGCTGCATGTCAGCTTCTAATTTGTGCCCGCCTGGCCGACGTGGTCGGTGACATGTCCGAGACTCCAGGATTCTGGATAACTTAGGGAGTTTGGAAGATTTGGACGTAGTATAATAAATGGATGTTCAACATTGATCATCGATCGTCAAACATTCAACGATGATCGTCAATGGCTAAAACATTGAAAAAATACGACGTCGATTGACGATTGTCAAATGTCAAACAATGAAAAAGGGATGTTCAATGAAAAACGTTGAACGTCAGTCATTGAAGGGCCAAGGCTACATGGAAATATTTCAGGACTTTGAGGAGTAATGAAAAAAGGGCGTTCATCGTCGAACGTCGAAGACCCTAACTAATAACACTTGGGTAACTTTAGGAGGCAATAAATTGCAGACCAGATCTTGGGTTTTAGTGTGGTGGTGACCGTTAGAAATCTCGTGGTGAGCAGTAGCCAATGGAGATCCCAGAATTAGAATTTGAGATAGTTAGGAAAACCAAAATGTTGATGTCCCACTCCTTAAAAGAATATCTAGGGGTCGGGTGTGTTACATGAGACTAACATATAAAATCCCCATCTAAATCAAAGATCAAACTTCTTTGATTCTACATCAAGCTTAAATACGAGTACACCTACCATCCTCGTATATACCCACATGCTTAATTCCACAACTTGATGACACATCCACTTTTTCCATAAGAGGGATACACTCTACATGATTACATGTAGGCCTAAATCAATAGGACTTTAATGGGGAAAACAAAATTTTCTATGGCTAAGCATTACAACTTGGACCAACAACTCTTTTGGAGTGTCCGGTACAACCAATCATGCACCCCCTACAACAATTCAATCAGGTACAAAAAACCATACACAAATTATCATAACGCCAAATCCCTTTTACATCATTTCATTATTGACCAAGACACACATAACCACTTGATACCATTAAGGGAAGCTTCACACAACTTGAATGACATGACTATGCACACCTTCAAACAAAATTGTGCACAACTCAAGCTCACTTTTGTCACTCATATTGGAGGTTGTGTGAGTCTGACGAAATGGGAACCTATACTTCACTTCACTATAACACCTTACAATGATCTCCTCCACTACACACAACAATGAAAAGAAATTCCTCAAACAAAATATTAAAACAAATCCATCAATCATCAAATAAATAATAAAACATTTCCACACACTTTAAACATAAATGCATAAGATATATTAAAAGTGAGTGAAAATTGAAAACTTGTACTTGAAAAAATGTTTCCACACATGAAATATTGTTAATATTTAAATATAAAACAATTATCTTCTATTTAGTTCCAAACAGATACGGAAACAAGATATTATCAATGTTGAGAGTTATTTCTCCATCACTTTAGTAGCCCATCCAAACTAACAATTTTGTTATCAAAGTATGTATATTTTCACAGTTACTCGTAATGTTTTTTATAATTCTGGAAATAAACTATGTAAGGACTTTTTGAAACGTCCAACATTTCAAGTGGACACTTCGCCCATCATCACGGACAGTTGAAGAAACAAGTATGAAAAGGGTGCTAGTGTAGGGATTATATAGGGGTGAATATAATATGGAAGTTAGGGAAAAGGATATATATAGTTGTTACAAATTAGTCGTTGTGAAAAAAAAAATATATTAGTATTAATAAGGTAAAAGTAAATTCCCTGGATGGGTTGTTAGTTGTCCATCACAACCAAGTAGGACAGGTGGCGCACTCCAACTCTAACAAGGCCATGTGATCCCTCCTCAGCGCCACCCTCATCTACTTAATGTTGATCACCTCGCCTCCCACTTTCATTCATTCATCTGTGTACATGATGCTCCTAATATGGTGTGCCATCTCCATTATCTGCATCATGGTGATGATTGAGACACCTGACCCTTTACTCATGCGCTTATGGAAAGTAATTCTCTGGTTCTTATTTAAGATGACCACTCTCTATAATTTTGGAATTGTCCTCTGGATTGGCTTCCCCCCTTACTCTTTTTTTCTTGCTTCCATCTTTCTCCCTCTCGTGGTGATGCCCAGGCAGCGTGGACAGCAAAAAAGAGGCCATATGTGGCATCAGACTTATGGTCGAATGGCTCCCCGACCTCCTACACCCAGTCTTCCTGCACCCATTCTTCATGCTCCAAGATCTTTGACCTTCTCCTCATCTTTATCGTCTCATGGCCAACGTGCTCTTCCCCCTCTCTCCTCTCCTTAGGCATGCCAAGTTGAGTGTTTTGATAATGATGGACACTATCTGGGTTTCATCTCTGGCCCCACTACAAATATTACATCCTCATCTCCTCCTCCCTTTTCCCCTTATTCCCCTCCACCCCCTCCACCACCTCCACCCCACCCCTCTGTCCCCATTTTGGAGACCCCTCCCTCACCTCCTCCACATGTTTGTTTGGATGGTGATTCTTGGAAGCACCTTCTTGTCACCTAGGGGAATTTTCAAAGCCTCATCTTTGACTCCCGTGGAGACATGGACGATCTGCATTTCATGATGGAACTTATGGACCAATGGGGGGAGCAGCTAGACATCTTTCTCACCACCTTGCTTGGCTCCCTTCATGCCCCTCGTTCAATGACCAGTGCTTTGGCTACAACAATGAATTCTCCTGCAATGAGCGCCCAAGCATTTTCCCCACACGAGGAAGCAAAGCAGTCAGGACATGCACCCTAAATTGACACTTGGATCAGGTCATGGCCTTCATTTTAGTTTCTTCATGCTCTAATTACTGACTATGCAACACCTAGACTATTATTGGGCCTTATGTGGCATCTTTTTTATTAGAAAGAGACACTAGGATAGGAAATATTTTTTTGTCTTTCTTGAACAATATATTTTAAGTTTTAAGTCTATTTTGTTGTATCGGTTGAATCGGTTTCCCAGTTGGGCGATTCAGACCAACAATTACTCTTGTATGACAAAGATATTGTATCTTCAGTTTTTTTTGAAAGGTAATACAAATATGCTTACTTAAAAAAAAGGTAAAAGTGAATAATAAAAAGGTTAAATCATAAAGCTAAGAGAATAATTAATCAATAATAATAATTAAATAATAATATAGTTCATCAATAATAGTTATCAAATAATA
>JZKD02S1673383.1:886264-909410 GCA_000966675.3 Picea glauca
ATTGAAGTCCCTTATTATTTTCAAAGTGTATTGAAAGTGTTCTTTCTTTGATATCTCTTAAATTGATTGTTTGTGTTTTCATTTGATATTATTAGTAAGAGATTTGAATCTTTGTCAATAAATTTGATTGATATTTTCTATTTTTTTTTCACAATAATAATTATGTTTTATATTAGAGGATGTTATGGTTAAACTATATAACTTTGTACTATAAAAGAGAAATGTATGGTCATAATCAAATATCCAAAATATAAAATTAAAATTTCCTCAACCCAAAGGGTCAATCTTTCTTATTCCAACTTATAGTGGCACAATAGGTATACTACCTTACAAACTACTTAAGAAAATAAATTACTTTATAAGACACACAACAATAGGAGAAGAAAAATGTTCCCGGGGGGGCAGTTTAATTGGCAAGTGCCGTGAAAATGAAGTTCCATGAGGTTTCGAGTTCAATTCCCCTCGACTTACCTTTTGTGCCGCGTAAGGGGCATCGTGGGAACACCTGGAGGTTATAGTGGTAGCGGTTGGATAACACAGCCACGTGTAACGTGAGCACGTGCCCAACTAGTTGTTGATTCTTCCATACACACAAAAAAAAAAAAATTAAAAAAAAAAAAAATACTAGTTTCCATACCCATTGTGGATGTTTTCTTCCATAGGTTCCCTTTATTCGTTTACATCATCATTCAATCATTTTTTTCCTCAAGTGTAGCAACAAGGCAAACTTCACCTTTACCTTCATCCAATTCTAAATTGAGACAACATTGTGAACCCATAAGCTCCTTCGAGGTCAATGAGAGACCACAAAGGGAGGGATCCATTGATGGGATTGATCGATGAGAGGCCACAAACGGAGGGCTCCATTGATGGGATTGATCCTACATGAGAGGGAGATGTAACCACTCACCAAGGAGCATCGAGATGAGCCACAAATTTCCCCACCAACTATTGAAAAAATCTCAGTTGCATTTTGATTTCTTTGTGTTTCCTATGTTGGATGCCCATGATTACATTCACTCCATTCTATCTTTCTCTTATATATAACATGTACCTAGTAGTATCCACTACACATGAGTCCCTTGCACCATTGTTATTCTACAACTATTGCTCAAATTTGACCTTCCATTTGTCCCAATGTGGTCTCAATGGACTATGTTAGAAAACTACACATTACCTTTGCAATTTCCCATGCACGTCTCTTAATCCCTCATTTGACCTCATCCAAGTCACATAATACACATTAGCCACTCTTGCAATTGTAATGGTCCATGAGGATAGCCTCTTGGGAAAACCTCGAAGCATTAATAAAAATCTAATTCCTCATGGAACAAGACCAACCAACTAGTACTCACATTTGAAAAGGGAGCCAAATCTTGGAGAAGGCAAAGGAGTCCTCACTTTCACACCTAGAAGAAAGGAACTTTCCTGCAATGGACTCATAATGCCAAACTCTAGAATAATACTAGTCCACTCTCCTTTTCTCGACATATTAAACATACCGACCATCAAATTAAACCCACACAAGACACCAAACTCATTTCTTGTATGCTTTTTAATAACTTGCATAGGTGATGGGAGGTAGCATGAAAGGGGTGTTGTTGGTGCAATAGATTTCCATCTCCTTGATTTTGCATGATATTCCAAGTGGATGTTTGTTGTGGTCTCACCATAGTCCTCAAGCACATCCTGGGGGTGTTGGTGGTGTCCCCCTAATTTATTTTACATACAACCGTATGAATTCTAATGCCCCTATTTTATTGGTCGTCTATAAACCATTTTTTATTTTGCAAGACATAGTGAAATTTAACATTTTTATAGCAATTTGACTAGGGTTAAGTTCATTGGGATACTCTTGTGACGAACCCCTTTATCCCTTAAATAATTAGGAGGTTTATGAGCCATGATAAGGCTTCCTCCTTATTATTCATTGAGATTAGAATGGTCCATGTGAATTTCACTTCTATGTTTCCATTGGTATCACACATGAGCCTCCCCAACCCTATCTACATGTGTTACTTCTAATTAATATTTTATTATAAATTTTATATTTATAAAATTATTGAAATCTAAATTTTGTATATGTTGTATCCTTATTATTTTTAATACATAAAAAAATGTTTTTATGTTATTAAGGAATAAATTTTACAAATAATAATTTTGAAAATTCATTCACAATTTTCAAAATTCATTCACACTTTTATTTTGTAAATGTATCAAAGTATTTCTACATTATTATTAAAAAATAGATTTATCAAAATAATAATTACAACTTAATTCAATCATTAATTAAATTCATACAATATTCATTTTTTGAAATGAAATTATAAGTTAATTCAATTATTAATTAAATTCATACAATGTTCATTCTTTTGAAATGATAATATAAATTAGTATTGGAGAATAATATTTTTGAAAACGATGAGAGGGAAATTCAAATTCAATCAAATAATTATTTTATTGAAAATATACACACCCATACTATATATATATATATATATATATATATATATTCGACTAAAGGAAACAATCATATATCATATGTGAGCACATGAGAGGGAAATTCAAATTTAAATAAACAATTATATATTATATGTGAGCATAACATGAGAGAGAAGTTCAAATTTAATCAAATAATTATTTTATTGAAAATACGCAGACGCATATTGTTGTAATTGTAAATGCGGAAAACACAATCACACAGATTATAAACACAGAGATTTTACATGGTTCACCCAAACATTGGGCTACGTCCACCAAGGGAAGGCATCAATTGTCTTATTATTCAGATAATGGAGATTACAACAACTCACTCACACTCATGCAGCCTCTACGGGCATACATAAAAATATATCAATGTACATAAGAAACTAATTACTGAATGCGCTCATAACCAAATTCTAACTTGGTCTTATTGGTTACAACCAATGTTGGATTATAGGATCTGAAATCCTAATCCTGGGAATTTGTTGTCACCATTTAACAATCTCCACCTTGACAAAAATTAACCTAATACCTTGCTTCTTATTTTGTTCATCACCTTTTCTAAAGACAAGAGAAGCCAAGCACCATCGTAGATTTTCCAACAATACTGGTTTTGTGAACATGTCTGCGTAGTTCTCTTTTGTATGCACTTTTTCAAGAGAGACTCCACCTTCATCAATGACTTCTCTTACAAAATGGTATTTGATAGGCATATGTTTTTTTTTACTGTGGTAGGCTGGATTCTTAGCCAAGTGACTAGCACTTTGACTATCACAAAGTAAATTTACTTTGTCCTGTATCCTTCCAAACTCACCAAACAAACCTTTCAACCAAACTGCCTCTTTGCAAGCATGTGAAGCAACTACTTATTCTGCTTCTGTAGTGGATAAAGCAACAATATTCTATAGCTTTGACATCCAACTAATAGCTCCACCTGCAAGAGTAAAGACATACCTTGAAGTCAACCTTCTTGTGTCCAAAACACCTGGAAAATCATAATCAACATATCCATAGATTGATTCACAACCACTTTTATAGGTGATACAATAATCACTTGTGCCCCTCAAATACCAAAGCACCCATATCACTGCTGCCCAATGCTCTTTACCTGGATTTTCCATATACCTGCTGACAACCCCAACTGCATGTGAAATTTCTGGCCTTGTACTAACCATCACATACATTAGACTTCTTATTCCATTAACATATGGTATTTGAGACATATATTTCTTTTCTTCTTTTGTACTAGGACATAAAATTGAAGAAATATTAAAATAGGAAGCCAAAGGGATTGATACGGGTTTCACATCATTCATACCAAACCTCAAAAGTATCTTCTCTACATACTTCTATTGTGACAACCAAAGCTTACCGTTACTACTATATCTAAATATCTCCATGCCCAAAATATGCCTTTCGTGCTCCTAGATCTTTCATATCGAACGTCCTAGCCATATGATCCTTTAACTTGTTGATCTCAGTTATTCTGTTGCTTTCTAAAATCATATCATCAACATATAATACTAAGATAATGAATATGCCATTATTCAATTTCTTAAAGTAGACACAACGATCATACTCACTCCTTGTATAATTCTGGCTCACCATGAAAGAGTCAAATTTCTTGTACCATTGTCTGGGCGACTGCCTCAGACCATACAATGATTTCTTGAGCCTGCAAACAAATTTCTTTCTACGATTATAAATGAATCCTTCATGTTATTCCATGTAAATTTCCCCATCCAAATCTCCATGTAAGAAAGTAGTCTTAACATCTAGTTTCTCTAACTCCAAATCAAGCAATGTAATTAATTCTAACACAATTCGAATTGAAACAATCTTTAAAATTGGTGAAATAATCTCATGAAAGTCAATACCTTCTTTTTGAGAATATCCTTTCGCAACCAGCCTTGCTTTGTACCTTTCCACCTTATCATCAACACCCTTCTTCAGCTTGTAGACCCACTTGCAACCTACAATTTTTCTGTCTCTTGGAAGTTCTATCAGGTCTCATGTAGCATTCCTCTCTAATGCCTTCATTTCATCCTTCATCACTTCTTTCCATTTATCACTGTTAGAACCCTTCACAACTTCCTGATAGCACAAAGGTTCATCATCATTAGTACTTAAATAAATTGATGAAACAAAATCATCATACCTTCTTGGAGGATTTCTAACCCGTGTAGACCTCCTTAGGGAAGTTTGTGGCTCATCCACAAACTGTTGACTGTCATCATCAACCATGTCTTCCCCTGCTACAGGAGACTCTTCATGAACATCTTCTGAAACTTGTTCATGTTCACTGTTAGTCTCTAATTTTTCTTTTGATTTAGTGAGAAACCCTAATCCTAAACCCTTCCTACTTGCACTTCATTATCTGCTTCCATTTGATTTTAATCATTGTTTTCAGCTTTTTATGGTTTGCATTTTATTTCTTTGGATAATTTATTTAAGTTTGGAGTTTTAAGACATGGTTTTGAATGATGTGTCACTTCATATGCTTGTTTGAAATTTACAAATTCAAATTATGCTAATTCATTAATACCGCTACTGGAATAACATTATTCCCGTAGCACAAATATAATCATGCCTTAATATGCGCTCGCCACCCAGATTTCGTTATGATTACACAGATCGTGGACTAAGAGTTCACATGTGTTCCATGATGGCTCTTGGATCATTTTATGATTCAAACCGTTACATAATCTAATTTCTCTGTACCTGTAAAGGACTCATTTCAAATCATTCAATTCCCAAAGATCGTTATCTAAACCCGCCATTTGTCATTCTGATTGTGTTGAATTATAAGTGCATAATTGTTATATGTTAACAGTTGAAGTTTGTAAATTCAGAATCCAATCAGTGCCTGTTGTAGCATCATGTTTCATGGCGCCTAAGAGAAGCGAGCAAGTGGTCAGATTGGAACCTGAGGGCGCTGAGATTCTTAAGGCATATCCGCAGATGGCACAGAGATTTAGAGATGCTGGTTGGTTTGAATTCCTCACTACCTTCCAAGGTCACAACGAACAGGTCTCTTTGGTGTTTGCACATAACTTTGATGGTTACAAAGTGGAGATCGAGAAATTGATAATGCTAGTGATAGAACAAACAATTTCCAAGGCTTGTAGGTTGGTGGTTGGAGGAGAATGATGGTGGAAGAAAGAGCATGTAGTTACATAATTCGTCAATCGGTTTTTGCTGCCAGACAAAAAAAACCTGGATTGGAGAAAATGAATCCCTAGCAGTTGGATCAGACAGGAATGGCACACTACTTTGATCGATATCCACAGCCTGGAAAAAATGTAAAAAAAAAGTGCAGTCACACTCCTCCAATGCAGAGAGTATCATGTTTCATCAGGTTTTAATTAAGACTCTAGTCGTGTCTACCCTAAGAGAGATACAAAAACCCTCGAGCTGGCTCATTCAATCCCTAAATCCTGACCCACAGTCCAACAAACAAAAGAAAGGCAAAAGGAAAAGGGATGTTACACAGGAGCCAAGCATTCCAGTTGATGAAACCCCTGTTAAATAAGAATTGTGTGCCATCAGGGTAACGAGGACCAACAGAGGTAAGAGACCCAAATGTGAAACAAAAAAAGAAATGCTTCCTGAGGCAGATTTAAAAACAGAAGAAGACTATGATGAATATTATAATGTTACACTCTCAGCCGAGCATAAAGCACCAACAACCAGTAAGAATAATGTTGCAGTTAAAAGGCAAAAGAAGAAATGTGTGCCTATGCCTCAAGACCCTAGGAGGAACTATACAAGAGTCACAAACAAGTACAAGCTAAGGCCCAAAGCCATGTTCAATTCCTCAATCAAAAGAGAAGATGTCATAGTGATAGAAGACCATTCTGAAGATGCTAAAGCAGATACCAAACAAAAGACAGGAAAGTCCCTAGTACATAAAGAACCAACAAAAGAAGGTAAGAAAACTGTTCCATTCTCTACAGGACATGTAACAAGAGCTAAAGCATCTGCCAAAGGTATAAGTAGGGTTCCTGAAACTAAATAAAGTAATCTTGTAGATTTAGACCATATATCAAACATGCCTGAAGTCATGGAATCAGTCATTTCATATGAAGAGAACACATCATGATTGGTTTCTAAGTACCAAATTAAGATGAAAGAACCTCAGGTTGCCATAGATTCAAATGAGCCGAGCCTGCACTTGCTGAAGAGTTCCCCGAGTTCAGGGTTAAAGTCAGAACTGATAAAGAAAAGATCAGAGAGATCCATAAGACAGTGGAACAATTGAAGAAAGAGAAGTCTCATGGAGTGCTAAGAAGAAAGAAAAGATGAACACAACAGAAAGAAGAAAAAACATAAATCAAATACATGAAATACTATGTTTTTCATGTTTTAGTCCTTATATTCAAAAGAAGTTTATGAAACTACGCAGATGAATTTGTTAAAACAAAAAGAGGTTTTTGTTGGTAACATTCCCCTTCACAAAAAAATCTCTTGGTTTTTACACAACTATCACATTTTAAGAGATTCAAATTTATCTTTGAGGCCTAATTTTCTGATAAAGCTACAGGAAATACTCTGTTTTGTTTTACCTGTTTTAGTCTTTTTCTTCAAGAGAGGTTGCAGAACCGTTGGAGAGGAATTTGTTGAAACCAAAAGATGTTATTTTTGGAAACATTCACCTTCACAAAAACCTCTCTGGGTTTTTACACAACACTCACATTTTAAGAGATTCAAATTGATCTTTGAGGCCTATTTTTCTGCGTTTTCATAATAAATAATTTCATGTTTTAGTCAGTAATTTTGGGAGTGGTTTCAGAATAGTTGGTGATTAATTTTTGGAAAACAAAAGGGGTTTTTGTTGGGAACGAGTGCTTTCACAAAAACCTATCTCGGGTTTTACACATCTATCACCGTTTGAGAAATATGAATATATTGTTGGACCCTATTTTTCATGAATTTGCCAGATTTATTTTCCTAAAAAAATCTCATGGACAACAGTTGACAAGCCACCTCATCAATTCGAATTGGAGATCAGATTGGATATTCTCCTTGATTATTTGAAACAAGAAACTAAATATAGATGAGGAGTTTTCCAGATCCATAGCTTTTGGATCTTGATTATTATGTATTGTTTCTATATAAACTAAGTAGAGGGAGAAGTTACGAGGGTCGAAAAATTGGAGATCTAGAAGACTTATGTTGAAATTCTCTGTAACGCATTACTATTATATTTGATACTTAATAGAAAAGGCATATGGATGGTTAGACACTCTTTTCTACTTTGTTTTCTTTCTTCATGCTTGAATTCATTATTCAGATTGCAATGCATTTGTTTCTTGATTGTTAATTAATACAGTGAAGAATTTACTATGGGAGTTATTTTCAAGTTTTGATTTCAAGCTGATGGTCTTGTTTCTTTATGATATTTTGAGACAAGAATTTCTGTGAAGTTGACAAATTGAAGGCTTCATCCTCTCTTTTTATTATTGGTCTAATCTATCTATGTGACTACCTTTTATTTAGTCAATGGGATATATTATGTTCTAATTTTGATTTTCATGTTATGATATAACCTTGAGCCAGTTTTCAACCACCTTATTCAAAAAAAACAAATCATAAAAACCTTCAAAACACTTTGCAATAAACCAATGATGCCCTAGCTTGCCCTCTCACAGTCAAGTGAAACTTTAGGGACTAACATCTTTTGGCGTCGTTGCCGGGGACAGAAGCATGAAGTATTTATCCCTCGGAGAACGATAATGATCAATTCTAGTTCTCGATGGTGAACATGAATTGGATACTTTTTTTGACTGCATCATTCACCTGGAGACTCCACTATCTAAAGATCAATATGCGACTCCACCAGGGATCCATGTATGGAAGCCATTTTGGCTCAAAGGTTTGCCTTTTGTGATTTCTCAAATGTAGTTGGTTTTCCAAAACCAATGCTTAGTAGAGGTGAATGGGAAGGTACTCTTCCTACATTTAAAGGTGAAGATTGGGAGGTTCCAGCTCAACATCTATTGGATTTTCATGAGTTTGTTCATGAACACCAGATTGTGCATGAGGATGTCCAAATCAAAATTTTCAGATACTCATTGAAGGGAGAGGCCCTTGATTGGTACAGATCTCTTCCAGCTTCAAGTATTAACTCGTTGGCAAGTTTTCATAATGCTTTCAATATATTTTGTAAAGAAAAATTTTCAGCTGAAAGTCTTTTTGAAAATTGTTGTGATGTATTTGAGAAGCATATTCAACAAAAATAAAAATTTTCTCTGATGGTAAGGATGAAAATTATGTTGTTGAGGAAAATCATCAAGATTCAATTGATGATAGGGACAAAGATTGCATAGCAGTAGATGCATTTGATCTTATCTCTTATACACATGTTGTTTTTGATTTGAATGAAAAATTTCTTGTTTATGATGAGTATAAGGAGCAAGTATTTCCTCAGCATTTGATAAATTTGATAAACATAATAGTATTGATGAAGGTTATCAACAGCCTGTTATATTTATGGTGACAGAAGTTGAGTAACAAATTTATGAAAACAACCTGCACATTAGTCATGAACAGTTGGAACCAGGATATGGCAGTATCAAGCAACACACAGAGGTAACCATTGTCAGTTATCAATCTACATCTTTCTATGATCCGGTAGACATTTATATGGAGTTATGTTTCTCAGAAGATTTCAGCCTTGCAAAATTTCATATCAAAGAAGCTGATTATTGTAAATATGTCTTGCAAGCTAAAATTTTGCTACAAGTCATGAGGTCTTCTCTAAAATTTATTTGCATACCAAAGTTTCATTTGAACATCTACATTTGATTTGATAAGAGATGATTCATCAAATATTACATCTCTGTTAATGGTGATCTTGTGGCTAGTAGGATCCAAAAACCTATACCCCTTAATACCATCA
This sequence comes from Picea glauca, assembly GCA_000966675.3. Lineage (NCBI taxonomy): Eukaryota > Viridiplantae > Streptophyta > Pinopsida > Pinales > Pinaceae > Picea > Picea glauca. The sequence continues at coordinate 895,650 of JZKD02S1673383.1, forward strand.
CCATGTCCAACAAAGATAAGCATTTTTTATTTTGGATCTAATTTAGAATGCTCATGTTTAAGAATTAGAGCATAGGCATCACAATTAAAAACTTTAAGATTAGAATAATTACAAGGGTGACCTGTCCATACCTCTTCAAGAATTTTTCATTCTATTGTTATTGATGGTGATCGATTCACTAGATAACAAGTTGTAGATACAACTTCTGCCCACAGTTCCTATTGCAAGTTGGTGTTTCTCAACATAGTCCTTGCTCTCTCTAGAAGAGTCATGTTCATGCATTCAACAACTTTTTTTTGTTGAGGAGTATAGGCAGTGGTTTTATGCCTATCGATCCCAAATTCCTTGCAATAATTATCAAACTCCACTGACGTAAATTCACCACCATTATTAGCTATTTAACATCTAATGGATCTACCAGTGCTCTTTTCCACTAAAGCTCTAAACTGCTTGAAAACTGAAAATACATCTACTTTACTCTTCAACATATAGACCCAAAGATTTCTAAAGAAATCATCTATAAAAGTTACAAAATATGATGATCCTCCATATCAAATAGTAGGGAATGGTCCCCAAACATCGGAATGAATATAATCAAGGATCCCCTTACTGGTGTGTCTTTCGGTTTTAAATCTCTGCCTATTTTGTTTTCCATAAATACAGTGCTTGCAGAAATCTAACTTTAAAGACTTTAGACTAGTAAGCAATTTGCAATCAGATAATACCTTTGATCCTTGTTCGCTCATATGGACCAACTGTTGATGCCACAATCAAACATAATCATTGTCTTTCTCAGATACCATTGCCGCATGATCTGACTTGGTTCTTCCTTCTAACATAAACATGCTACCAACCTTCTTTGATTTCATAACTAATAGAATTCCTTTGTAGACCTTCATAACTCCACCTTCAACAATACTCTTATATCCTCTAGTATCTAAGACTCCCAAAGAAATTAGGTTCTTCCTAAGCTCAGGTACATGTCTCACATCAGTTAGTATTTTAATAGTTCCATCAAACATCTTAATTCGAATGCTACCAATTCCCACAACTTTACATGATATATCATTTCCCATGTAAACAATTCCATCATCTATATACTGATAAGTAATAAACGAGTGTCTATGAAGACACATATGGTTTGAAGCACTAGAATCTAATAACCATTGTTGATCATGACATGAACCAATATTAATTGATAAAACTTCATCAGTTATATCTGAACCTGGTGTTGAACCTGTTTCGGTTGCATTTGCTTCCTTCATCTCTTTTGGAGGGTCTTCTTTGGAGGCTTGTTGTTGCTTCCAACAATCCTTCTTTAGGTGTCCATATTTTCCACAAAACCAACACTTAAGCTTGCTCTTTTTTCCCTTCGACTTTGACCGAGAGAAATCCCTCTGACCCTGTCCTCTTTCTTTAGTTCTTCCTCTAATCACCATTGCCTTAGATGTAGAGGTTTCTAAATTTGATTTCTTCCTTGTTTCCTGAGACAGTAAAGATCCAAAAATATCATCAAAGTCAATACTTTCTATTGAACTGAAACTAATAGAGGTAACAAACTGATCCCATGACACGGACAAAGAACATAATAATGTAATTGCCTTATCTTCAAATTTGAATTTCACTCTCATGCTAGTCAACTGGACTAAAAGAGTATTAAAAGTATTTAAATGATCAGTGATTTTCGTACCTTCCTTCATGCGCAAACTGTACAATTGCCTTTTCAGGAAGATCCTATTTGTCAAGGATTTCGTCATATACAAGCTTTCCGGCTTCATTCATAAACCGAATGTTGTCTTCTCTAAGACAATATTGAACAAAACGTCGCCGACCAAACACAGGTGTATGGCACTTAGTGCTCTCGCATCCATCTCATCCAAATCTTCATTTGTTATGGTTGCGGGTTGCTTTGCTTTTCCCAAAAGTGTCTTAACCATGCCTTGTTGCACGAGCAGATCGTGCATCTTAACCTTCCAGATCTCGAAATTATTCTTGCCATTAAACTTCTCAATTTCGAACTTAACACTCTCCTTCTTAGAGAAAACATTCCAAAAAACACCACTCCTTATAATAACCAAACCTTTATATGAAAGAATGATCCAACTTAATGTTTGAACAATAATTTTAAAAATTTTAATTAAAAAATCTTTTAATAATATATAAAAGAGTTTATGTTTTTTAATAATATATAAAAGAATTTAATAAAAAAAACTTTTAATAATATATAAAATAGGCCACCTCAAATATATATTATAAAACATCCACTCATCTATAATATGTATACATTATCCAAGGTGAGCATACATACAAGATTCACTTTTTTAATCATCCTCCACGCGTTTGTTTTATAAAAGACTTTCATACCATGCCTTAACATTCCCAAAAACATGTGAATTTTTCATAAAGGAGATCGGCGCTCCCATCCAATAGGGTGCCCAACGTTGATGCCAAAATCTGCGCTCCCTTCCAGTCTACCATCGATTGGCGAAAATTCCAGCGAAGTCTTTCCAGTCTGCAGCCTCTTCAAGAAATTTGACCTATGCTCAGTCTTTTTAACTTTTTTGATATCACTTGTTGTAATTATTGAAAATGTGGAAAATATAAACACAGAGATATATGGTTTACCCAAACATTGGGCTAAGTTCATTAAGGGAAGGCATAGATTGTCTTATTATTCAGATAATGGAGATTACAACAACTCACTCACACTCATCACTCATGCCGCTTTTATTAACATACATGAAAATATATCAATGTACATTAAAAACTGATTATTGAATGCGTTCATAACCAAATTCTAACTTGGTCTTATTAATTACAACCAATGCTAGATTATAAAATCTGAAATCCTAATCCTTAAAATTTGTTGTCACAGTTTAACACATACACACTATATATAACACACTATATATAAGAGTTAAAAAACCTGGATAATTTGTTAATTCTTTGATTACATTGATTCATGATTATTAAAAAAAGTTGCAGAGAGATTGCATATCTTTGTAAGTTGGAGAGTACTTCCTCCTCTTCAAAGTATCCATCCTATCCTGTCTCAATTATAAGAAATGAGTTTTTGGACAAAATGAACCGGATTTGATTAACATTGGCATTGATATGGAGTGGGTATCAAGAAAATCTAGTATATATGGATCTGCCTGGTATCACAATCACACAGCTGATTATTCATGAACAACAGTTCATTTCTTCATACTATTGGGAATAGGTTAACTTTGGAGCAAATAGACTCCTTTTTTTAGACAAAAGAATATACCTGAATCCTATCAGATTTTCAGAAGTAACTTAAGTTTTTCATGGATCAAAGTTCCATGCATTTTATAACCATACCTTAGAATTTTTGCCCCATTTTAAACTAATAAAAAAAACCATCAAAATTTTGAATTAACTTAAAATTTAAAACTGCACTGCTAGAAGACCTATATCAATACGTGCACGTGCATTTGACCTTGGACTTACTAGACTACTCATTAATTTATTTGAAAAATAATGTGGTTTAAAAACAAGACATGGACATTTAATTAGATATGCATTCGAGGGATGTAGTCATCCTCGAAGTACTCACTACATCACAATAATCCTCGAAGTACTCACTACATCATGTTTGACAAATCTTGTTCGGAAGATTGAACTCATAAGTTTTTTTCGTTAATCTCTCATCGAGAAGGATATTTGAAATGAATTGACATAGATGAAAATTGTAATCAACTTTGAAGCTTCACTAGTGTTGTTGAAGATATATTGCCTTCTTGTTTTAAGGACAAGGACAAGTGAACGACATAGATGAAAATTGTAATCAACTTTGAAGCTTCACTAGTGTTTGCCTTCTTGTTTTAAGGATAAGGACAAGTGAATTTATGAGCTCATTTGTTGCTTGTTTGAATGACAACTACCTTATAACTTTAAACACCAATAACAATGACAATTATACTATAATTTAAAACTTTTTATTAGTTATTCAAAATCACTTTTACATGTAATTGTTGTTTAGTTATTTTTGACATTTATATTTCTATAATTTTTTATTATTGATTTTTCCTTATTTTTTAACTTCTTATTAGAAATGCAATTGAAATTAACATGTTGTTAAGTGGTTTAACTTTAGAATTTTTATCTATATCAATAATGCATGGTATCATTAAGATTTGTTTGGGAAAACTTGGGAAAACTATGGGCAACTAAAGTTAGCTTCTAAGGTGAGTGCATGCAATCTACAAAAAATTGACATAGGTTTGAGAGGGAAATGGGAGCTTCCTCAATGAGACGCCTTGTTGTTGCCAATATTTAAAAAGTGGTGGCAGTTGTCCAGGAATTGTTTTAGCAACATGCTTTATTTGTAGTTTTGGGAGTAATTTGATTCCCATGGTGATGTTTTTGAGTTGCAAACCTATGGTTTTTGTAGGAAGCATTGTGAATACAAACACAAATGAAAGTATTGTTATTGACCCTAATGGTGTAGGATGGCCATGGATATTTTTGAAGATCAACGATGAAGCATAGTTGTTTCACAAGTGTGCTTTCCTAGTACTAGTCTCTCTTTTACAGGAGAAATTGAACAAGATCAACTTGTGTGAGAGGATTAATGAATAAAAGATCGAATTGTTGTTAGTGACCTTTATAGACCTTTATATGTTTAGTGATTGTTGTAAAATTTTATACAAATGTAAGACCTAGAGTGAAATTTGTAACTTATTGTTTGGTCATGTCTTGGTAGGAAATAGGTGTTTTATTTAATGACACTAGTTTAACTTTGGAACTTGATTGTAAATATTTAAAAGGAAAGTTCTTGACCTATAAGAGTGGGCCATCTCTTGGTTGTGGGATGTTTGTGGCATTATAAACCTCAATTTAGGGTGTCAAAGATTGGTCAAATTTAGACTTTTTTAAAAGAGAGGTGACCATTTTATAAGGAGTAATAGTGATGGGGGTTTTAAAGATATAACCCTTACTAGTTGTGATGAAAAATGTACATGTTACATTGATCCATTACATGTGAGTGTCATATTTGAATGAGTAAAAGTTAGTGTCACATTATAAATATAGTTATTTGTAATAAATTTAGGATATGTGGATGTCTTCTATTGTGCATGTCAATTTGTTATGCATTTACTTGTTGGGCTATCTTTAGCATATATTTGCAAGTTCTTACTTTTATGTTTCTTTCACATTCAAATCAACTCCATCCTCTTTTATTCATAGCAAGATTACAAAATTGTATAGTTTCCTTCTTCTAGTATTATGTAAAACATGTCGTGCCTTTCATCAATAAGGGAAAAAAAGTCTTATAGTTTGATAACATGATATAAGTTGAAGTGGAACATAACAACTATAAATAAGTTTACACCATTTCAAATAATGAGAGGGGAAAATGAGACTGCCATGATGAAGGATAATTCTCCTAGTTTAACTTTGTGGCCTCTTTTGATCATCTCAAACACAAACCAAAATTATTCCCAACCTTTACATGGAGTGCATTTAGGAACTAGTCAAAAATTTCTTTCAAAATGTATAAGACATTAAGGATTTAGTTTATGATTAACTTGCAATGCAAGGGATAAAAGGGAGAAATTAGCATCAATATGGAATCAATGAAATCTCTCTTCTTCACCTCTAGAACCTACGTCACCATATGGATGAAGAGCCATACTCCAAGGCCATAAGGAACATCTTTTATAGTGTAGTCAAAATATCTAAAGACGTCCCCTTTGAGATTCAAAGATATAACATCCACACTTTGCTTAGTTTCTTCAACAAAGTCCTATATTCACATGGAACACTCAAAAGAGCATTAATCTAAGGCTATAAGGGGCATTTTTTCTAGTGTATCTAAAAGATATAAGTATATCCTTGAGATTCATAGATATAACATCCACACCTTGCTTAATTGGTTCAACCAAGTCCTATATTCAAGTACTAATGCAGATTCTAACAAAAATAATTTGTTTTCATCATTCAATGAGGTCAAAAGGGTCAAAGTTACATAAATCATTCCTCCTCTTCTCTTTCCAAAAGGAGTAACTAAGCAAAGAAACTAGTAGCAGAGAGGTTGGATTTTGAGTCATTAGTATATTAGCATCTACATCACACTCCTTAATGGGAGGGGGGAAACCATTTTTAGAAGCTACACGTGAAAATGTATATGACTATTTATTTGTTTCTACCAAATGAAGAATCATTATACAATCCTTTCACTAGGTAGCCTTCTCATGTCTTGGTCAAATCCATTATTTCTAATGATATTTTTAATGAAATCCTTGATTTCAAATGATCCTGAATGATGGTAGAATACACATAATAGGTGTATATGTTGATCCATGTAATGCATGAGAAACTATATAAACTGTTGAAAATGTGAGAGCTTACCCTATTAAAAAAAAAGGTTCTAGGAAGCAAATAACAAGAAGTAAGAAGATAATTTGAGGAGGATGAATACATCATTTTGGATCTTCAATTAGGAAAAGTCTAGTTTAAATATACTTATTAAACAAGCCCCCAATATCTATATGTTTTTAATATATTAAAATAAGCTACTATGATAGTAGTGTTAGATGATATGTACATATTGATTTTTTCAAATATTTATATTAAACTCAAAGAATTATCAAATCTAAATAGTATTTTTCTTGTAACCAATCTAAATCTCATTTTTCTTGTAAAAATTTTTTTATCAATCAAATTCAAATTATTTTTTTCTGGTAAATTTTCTTTTAACTTAATATACTTTTTGTTTTTAAAAGCTATATTAATAAAATATTTTTTAAGTTTTGAATAAATAATAAAAATAATAAAGTGTATAGTTTTTAAATGGTTTGTAAAATAAATATTTTAAATGGTTTTTAAATGGTTTGTAAAATATTTTAAATGGTTTGTAAAATATTTTATGGGTCAGAAAATAAGATCCTCAAATTTTTTCGAGACTTATTTTTTCTATAGTGTTATTGCATTGAGACTTTTTTTTTTTTTATATGTACCACATTAAGACTTAGCTTTATATGTTAAGTAAAAAAATGGATCCTCAAACATTGAGACTTTCTTTTCTTTTGTAGGCCATGTTAAAGATTAGCTTCACATGATCTTTTCCTTTTTAACTTTGAGCATTTTCTTGCACTCTCAAAAGATTACCCTTTATGGAGCTCAAATGAGCTCGTTTAGGTTGTTTAAATATACGACTTTTTTGTCTACTTTATTTATTGTAATATATTAATGTTAAATAACAAAGAATATTGTTGAATGTTCATGTAAAATTTTATTTAAGTTGTTTAAATATATGACTTTTTTGTTTACTTTTATTTATTGTAATATATTAATGTTAAATAACAAAGAATATTGTTGAATTTTCATGTAAAATTTTATTTAAGTTGTTTAAATATATGACTTTTTTTGTTTACTTTATTTATTGTAATATATTAATGTTAAATAACAAAGAATATTGTTGAATGTTCATGTAATATTGTTGAATGTTCATGTAAAATTTTATTGTATAAATAAATTAGAATTTTGTTCGGATGATTAGGAATGATTAACTCATTTGTATTCTAAACTTTGGATAATAAATAAATTTTAATAATTTAAGTATGCATTTATTAATTATAATGAAATATTATTAAGTAAAATTTTTTCATATAAAAAATATAAAAATAATCCATGTAAAACGGAAAAGTGTAACATATATAAATTTTTATGGATAAATAATTATTAAAATAAACAATGTAACAATAATATATTTCTAATTATAATGCACAACTAATAATCCATGTAAAACGGAAAAGTGTAACATATATAAATTTTTATGGATAAATAATTATTAAAATAAACAATGTAACAATAATATATTTCTAATTATAATGCACAACTATATTATATAAAGATAATTATTTAATACCTTCCATATATAATATAAATAATATATATTTAATTGATTAGTTAAAGGGGGGTGATTTTTGTTATAAACTTTTTCATTTTTCTTTGTAATAGAAGGGGAATGGATATAGAGAATAAATAACACTTAATAAAAAAATTTGGAAAATAAAAAGGTATTGGTTAAGGGATTTTGTCCATTATAACATGCAACAATATTATGCAAGAAGAAATATATGAAACACAATGTACAACATCAAAATGAAATATGCAAGAGAACAATGAAACAAGCAACACCAACATGCAACAAGCACCAAGCAACATCAACACACAATGTGCAATCATCATGTATTGTCTACATGCAACATAATGTGTAACGCCAACATACAACCTCAAACATGCAATGTGCAACATGTAACATGAAACATGCTAGATGTATCTTGCAACATCGAATATGAAATATCATACAACATCCTCATTCAAAAAACAACATGTAGCATCAACATGCAAGATGAAACTCTCTCCACTCATAGAAGAGTTATCTCATTAGGGAAAGAATGGGGAAGGGTTAGACAATATCTCTCAACATAAATTTCAACTTCAAAATTTATAAGAATTCCTTATAATGGTCCTGGTCAGAGTGGGTTCATTTGTCTGTCTGGCTAGTAGATGGCCTTCGTGTCATCTTGTTGTTTTCTTATTAGACTTTTATGCTACCTTGTTTGTTATGTAGTATAATTGTTTTCGTCCAAATGAACTGTTTCATGTATCTAGGTTCTAGATATGGTTTTTGTCCTCCTTTTAGTTTTTTATAGAAATTTTATGTTACTATGTATGTTATGTTAAATCTCGGTAATGTATGTTAGGAACCGAATTCCAGCTTGTCCCTATGCATGGACAGGGCCGAATTCGGGCCTGTCAATGCACAGGGACAAGCCCAAATTATACCATAGAAATAAAATGTTAAAACAAATGAATTAATTCCTTAATCATTAAAACATTTTAATGATTTAATAACAATACTTCTCAAGAATGAAAATCTACCCCAAATCTACATCTGTAAATTGTAAAACCATAAAAGTTCAAACTGTAATGATATAGATTTATATATATGTATCAATGGACGGGGCTGTATTCGGCCCTGTCAACCTCCACTGTGAACACATGCTAATCATTTACAAGAGTAGTATGAATCCCATTAATCTGTGTAATCAATACGGTTATTACGTGAAAAATTTCCATTACTTATGGAACTATCAACACTAGTGCTTTGTAACTCAATTATCTTGGCTTGAATACCTTGTAGATATTACATATGTCAAATTGAGTAAGTCCATTAAATTCACATACAAGCTTACAACACATGTAAGAGTTAGTATTACTAGCATTGATATGATATGTTATTACTATATTCTAAGCCATTACCTGTGCTTTCCTCTTAAGGTTGATAGGGACAAATACATCCCTTTCCATGTACAAGGACATGGCTAAATTCAGGTCTGTCCTTGTACATGGACATGGTTGTATTCGACCATGTCAACCTCCATTGTGAACACATGATAATCATTTGCAAGAGTAGTATGAATCCCATTAATCTATGAAATCAATACTGCTATTACGTGAAAAATTGACATTACTTATGGAACTATCAACACTAGTGCTTTGTAACTCAATTAGCTCGGCTTGAATACCTTATATATAATACAAATGTCAAATAGAGTAAGTGCATTGAATTCACATACAAGCTTGCAACTCATGTAAGAGTTAAAGGGTCATCATAATATTACTACCATTTATATGATATGTTATTACTATAATCAAATCCATTACCTTTGCTTTCCTCCTAAGGTTGACAGGGATGAATATGACCCTGTCAACCTTAGGAAAGCAAAGTGAGAGTAAAAGTATTTAAGTTGGGTATATAAAAATCAAGAGTTATTATTAAATATATTTGGATATTTTTCATGTATAATGTTTTTAAAGAACACATTTTTTTCTCTATATATAAGAAGATCTACTTCCACTTTTTCCAAATAGTTGTGTAGATCAGTTGTGTAGATCTTGGGTTATTAATTTTCTTATAGTTAAGAAAGATAAGTTCTTAACCAATCAAAAATAGTTTTAAATCATGTTATAAAACAAAAACAATTTCTGCAAATCACTAATATATCACTAATGACATACCTTAACATAGTTTGCAATATAATAAGAAACATAAATCACTAATGACATACCTTAACATAGTTTGCAATATAATAAGAAACATAAGAATCATGTAAATTGCAGTAAATCCTTACCTTCAACCCCACACATATAGAATAGAAAACCGTATAAAAAAATTTCAAATCATGAGAATTTGTCATCAATTTTTTTATCCACATTACATCCATGGGGGAAATTTCATAGAATGCACTTCAGAGGGGAATTTGGTCATATTTCAAATTTAATGAATTGAGACGAAGGCAACCTTCATGGGGTGATACATAGTTGACCTTTGCTTTCCTCCTTAGGTTGACAGGGTCGAATATGTCCATGTCCATGTACAGGGACAGGCCCAAATTCGGGCATGTCCCTATACATGGATAGGGCCTTATTCGGCCCTGTTAACCTTCTAAAAATGAACAAACTAAAACTAAAAACTATAAAACAAACTACAACTAAAAATTGTAAAACAAACTAAATGAGTTACATGGACCAACAACAACCGCCCACAGCTGCAAACACCAACAACAACTACTCGCAGCTACAAACGCCAACACCAACCACCATTGTCCGCCTGTAGCTACATCCACCAACACCAACGTCCGCTCACAGTTAACGTCCCCAACTATCAACCAATCTGCATCTATAGTTCGGAAAAATTATGAGGTGAGTGATGTGCACGTAATATATAAACGATTTTTCGACCGAAAGAGTCTTTCAGTCGACAGAGTCTTTTGGTCGAAAGAATCTTTCAGCCGAAAAATATTTTCGACCGAAAGACCCTTTTAGCCGAAACAAATTTTGGCCGAAAAGATTTACCGGAAAAAAAAAAGTTGTTCGACTAATATGGTACATGAAAGTCGAGGCCATCATCCCAATACCGTTTGATTTGAATTCCAATGGTTCAGACAAAAATATGTGGCTTTCGGTTGAAAAAATTATTAGTTCGGCCGAAACAATGTCAGTAGGAATTTTGGAAACCCGATTCTCACAAAAGTGTTACCCAACTTCGTGATTTTACCCACTCACATTTAAAGAGGGAACAAAATCTTGGAGAAGGCATATGATTTCTCACTCGCACACCTAGAAGAAATGAACTACCCTACAATGGACTCGTAATACCAGACTCTATAATAAAACTAGTCCTCTATCCAATGATTGGCATGTTAAACCTACCGACCATTGAATTAAATCCACACATGACACCAAAATCATTCCTTGTATGCCTTATAATAACTCCCACAGGTGATGGTAGGTAGAAATGAAGGGTGTCATTGGTGTAATATCTTGGCATCTCTTCGAGTTTTCATGGTATGCAAAGTAGATGTTTGTTGTGGTCTCACCATAGTCCTCAAACAGATCACGGGGGGGTGTTGGATGACACCCCTTAATTTATTTCACATACAATCATATGAATTACAACACCCTATTTGCTTGGTCATATACAAGTAAGTTTTGTTTTTGTGAGACATGGTGGGATTAAACATTTTTTAAGTAACGATATAATTTTTTTGCAATAGTTTGGGTAAGGTGAAGTTGGCTACGAGGATTTTGAGCAATGCTAAGGCTTATGCTGCATTATTTGTTAAGACCCAAATGCTCCATGTGAATTTTACTTCTATGTTTCCATTGGTATCAAACATGATCATCCCCAAGCCCATCTAAAAGTTCTACTCCTAATAGACAATTCTACTTTTTTTATTAATGTAGTATTATAAATTTTATATTTGTAAAGTTTTGAAATCTAAAATTTATATGTTATATGCTTATTATTTTTAGTGCATGCAAAAATGTTTTTATATCATTAAGAATAAATTTCTCAGAATAATAATCATGAAAATTAAATTTATTCACACTTTTATTTTATATATGTATCAAAATATTTCTACATCATTATTAAATAAATATCAAAATAATGGTTATGGAAATTCAATTATTAATTCAATTTATACAATCATTAAGAGTAAATTTCTCAAAATAATAATCATGAAAATTAAATTACTAAATTAAATTTATTCACACTTTTATTTTCTACATGTATCCAAATATTTCCACATCATTATTAAATAAATAAATTTATCAAAATAATGGCCATAGAAACAATTAGATTTAAAAAATAATTTCTAATAATGGTTCATTGAACCTATCAAGCTAAGAGTGCCAAACTTGGGTCCCGATTTAGGGTTTTATGCTTGGCTCTCTGCTACATTCAGTAGCCCAGGGCAGGGCAAGCCATGATTCTGAACAAAGGAGGGTCATGAGGCGCCTCATACAACCAAGTCGCGATGCATGAATAGTTAGGCGGTGGCTTCCGCTGACCATCATTTGAACCACCCCCTGACCTACGCTCACAATTTTTCTTCGAAGGCACAACTAAAGGAAAAGATATGTAGATTGATACTGGACCAGATCAGGAAAAGGAAATGCGTCCTTGAGAACTTGGGAAATGCATCCCTCAAGCACAATTAGCACCAAAATATGTGATCAACACTCCTAGAATCGAAGAAAAAAAATAATACATGAGGGATTATGCTTTGGTAGGAAAATTCTTAGGCCTATGGCCTTTCGAATGTGAACTCGTCAAATAGATACACCAGTGGTGGAAACCCAAAGGTCATTATGGCCTACAACTAGGCTCCAAGAGTTTCTTCACCATCATCTTTCATAACCTAGAAGATCAAAACCACATCTTTGATGGGGGACCGTATTTCTTCAACTCAACCAGCCTCTTTCCACATTTATGGACGAAGAAGTTTAGCCCTGAAAAAGAAGACTTTGCGGATGCACCGTATGGATCCATGTATATTCCTTTCCACAGGATTTCTGGTTAGAAGAGATCTTAGCAGGCATTGGAAATACCATTGGGGTTTATGTCAAATCCTCATAGGAAACCAAGTAGAGAAGGTACACCTCTTATTCTCACATCTGTGTCTATATTAATATTTCAAATCCCCTCCCAGGATCCATATCCCTTGAATATCATGATGAGGACTGGTCTCAAACTATTGATTATGAGCACATACCTTTTTGCTATAGAAAATTCCATGAACATGGACATCTTTTCAGATATTGTCCTCTTAACACCACTAGTAAGGACAACAACCCTGAAGAAAGTAAATAAAAATACAACTGTACATTCATGTGGTTGACCGACTTCATCAAGTCACCAAGAAAACGGTGATAATTGCAACTAAGGAACCACCATCAAGAAACTCTTTCATCGTCCTTCAACAAATTCTAGAAGACATGGATGAACCACAAATTCCTCCTCAAGAAGTTGCAACCCAAAGAAACACAAAAGAAAAAAATGATGAATGCCCATTTCTTGGAGCACATCCGTCCCATTTCACCTTCCCACATCAAGGATGGTGAAGCATCTGACCTCAAAGAAGGAGATGCCTAAATGGACTTAGACGAACATGATGTCAGAGGAATAGACTTGGTGCATATATAACAAGTTTATCACAAACAAGAACTGTATACCATCCCGCTAGATCAGCTGCACAAAGTTCATAAGGTATTCCTTAATTCCTCAGTGGGTTCTGTGGCCATATCCAGTTCTGGATTGGGCATCCAGCACAACCAACAGAAAGAGCAGCGCATGCTTCAGAAGGAAAAAAAGAAAAGAGGAAAAAAATCCACCCAACAACTCATACAGGAAATCGGTCATTTCATGGTAAACTCATG
>JZKD02S1673383.1:909503-927400 GCA_000966675.3 Picea glauca
GACTCAACTGTCGTAGCAAGCAAAGGATTCTATGAGATCGCATCATAGCGGAAAAACCAAACATTATGTTTCTACAAGAAACAAAATGTCCAGGTGAAGAGATGAATCAAATCCTTTCTCGTTGTTGGAAGTAAGGGAAAATGATGAGAATTGATGCAATAGGCACAACCGATGGTTTGGCCATCCCATGGAACCCTAGCTCTGTTCTCTTGGAGAATTTCTTCACTACCAGATGGACAATCTCGGCGGAATACATGCTCATTGGCTCCAATAAGTCGAGCTTCCCTACAAATGTTTATGGCCCTGCTACTTAGAGGGACAAGCTAACCTTCATTCACAATTTGGAATGGATTTATACCCTCACCGAAGATCATATATGGATACTGGGCGATGAATTCAATATCGTCTGCAACGTAGAAGAGAAAAGAGGATGGATTCATAGACTTGAGGTGGAAAGTGGGCACTTCCAATCCTTAATCAATAATTTATGTCTCATTGATCCAAAATGGATCCAGGAAGGCCTAAAAATAAAAGTTCTCAGAATCAGACTAAACCAATGCCATTGCGTCGGGTTCATCACCCCTATTCCAACCATATATTTTTTTCCAAGAATGAACACTGTATGCGAAATTTATCCCGTTTTGATTGATTTCCCAAACATGCAAAAAGAGTCAAATGGTCAAAGTCATCAGGTCGTACTGCTGGCATCGATAGTACGTCAACAAACACACATGGAAGTACAAGGAGGTGACACATGTCACTCATTTTTTGAATTTTCAGGGGCTGATGTGGACTAATAAAAAATGACACGTGGCACTGTACGCACGCAACACATGTCTGTACAGAATGCTGATGTGGCCCAATGATAGACCGAAATGTGGAAGTACAGATGACAAGTGGCAATATGAATGTTGACATGGTAGGGTGACGTGGTTGTACATATGTTGGCGTGGTAACTAACTGGGTAGGTGACTTGGCTATACAGATGATGATGTGGACAACTCATGGTATGACACATGGTTGTACGATAGTGACGTGGCAGGTTGACAGGATGGTGACGCGGTGCTAATTGTGCATTGAATATGTCATTGACTATATTGTACGGTTCAATCACAGGGTGACACGTGGCCTAATCAGAGGATGCCATGTGGCACCCTGGATTTAGCCAATGTTGACTGTGTAAAACAATTTGTTCCGCCTCCGAGGAATTCGAACCCCTGACCTCACGGGATGAGCAACAAACTACAACCAAAGGGCTAACCAACTGAGCTACAGATGTGTCTTGTTATACAAATGGCACAATTTTTTTTATCTAAGTTGTGATATGGCACAATTTTGGGGATAAGCTCCGGTTGGCAGGGGATAGTCGACCAACCAGGGGTTATAGACTAGGAGCCAGGGAACTAGGAGCTAGAGCATGACATGGGTTGGTGGTTGACCAACACTTGACCACATGGTCCATGCCTACGACCAAGTGCCAAGAATTAAGGGGATTAACAGTTAGCGCCTAGCCCAAGGCCGTATGGAAACTCCCAGGTGACCAGGAGCCCGAAAAGAAAGGGGCTAGCATGCCTATATGCATTTTTTGGGTTTTAAACTTTATAATAAGATTTTAATGGTTTTTTATGCTAATTTTGGGAGAGTTTTGCTCAAAAATGAGGATGTGGAGCCTTTTTTGAGGCCAGATCTTGGGGGGAAGTTGGGAGGAGAAACCCAACTAAAATCCTATATAAATCATAGGTTTTTTGATATTCAAGGAGGTTCAAGTTACCAGAATGATGATGATTTTTTGAATCTTGAAGCCATTTTTATGCAGGGAAGCCATTGAGGAAGTGAACTTTGGAGGCCAATTTCGGGAGCTACGCTCAACCTTTTTCAGTGTCATCAGTTGTGTTGGATTATTGAGGTCAAGGAAAACACAACCAGACCAATTTGTAATCCTTTTGATACATTTCTTATGTACTTTTGGAGCATTGAATATAAATAAGAAAGCCTCCCCCACTGAGACAAAGGCCCAGAGACATAGGCAATCTTGTCGAACTCCGTTAACAACCTTGTTGTTATGGTTTGTTGTTCTTTATGCTTACTTTATGATCTACATTATTTATTATAGATGCAATATTATTTCATTAATTTCTTCTTATTCTCTTAATTTCATAAATGGTAATTGAACACATGCTTAATATTCAACAAAGCCTTTAAAGATCATTTTCGGATCAAGTGGTATCAGAGCAGGTTGACAGTTGGTTGTTTAAGTTTGCATGATTACAAGGGAAAAGCGAAGTCGTGGTGAAGGCAAGCTTGTAGAAGGAGATCCAGAGATTGGATCAAGAAAGAGGACTTATCAAAGTGAGAAGATGACATCAGAAGAAGGAATGTCTCAGAACGAGATAGAGTTGCAAAATACTTTATTCGCTATGTCTGAGATGGTAAAGGTATTATATGAGGATTACTTGGAACGAAAGAGGCCTTTCCAAGGGGAATATTCAAAACAAGAAAAAAGTGAAGTAGGAGAGGATCCTCCTAAACCTCCTTCATTTCCATCATCTTCTTCTTCTTCAAGTACAAGTGCAACTTTTACCGCAAGAAAACATTCCCATAAAAATAAACATGATATGCCATTACTTAAGCTTGATGCAAAATTTGAATTTCCCATGTATGATGGTGAAGTCAATGCTGAGAGGATTGATAATTGGGTTAGACATATGGAAATTTATTGCAGTGTGCAACAAATCAAAGATGAGGCAACCAAAATCAAGTTGGCATCGCTTCATCTTGTAGGCACAAATATCATCTAGTGGCATAGTAAGTTGAAACATGGTATGAAACAAGTTGGTAATGTATTTCCATCATGGAAATATTTTGTTTCTGCACTTATAAATCAATTTTATCCTTTGGGTTATAAGGAAAAGGATTTAATTGAATGACAAAGTCTTAAACTAAGAAAAGGACAAACTGTGCAAGAATACAGAGATGAATTTCGTAAGATGGCATTAATGTTAAATATTCCATTACATACACAAGAAACTCTTATGAAGTATATAGGAGGTTTACCTGCACATATTCATAATACTATATTTATGTTTGGACCTACTAATATTGATGAGGTTTATGTACAATCAACATATATTGAAGTAGGGAAAACATGAGTGGGTGTATCAGGGGAATTTTCTTCAAGGAAAGAAGACAAAAGGAAGGGGAATGGAAAGAAAGAAAATTCAATGACGAGGGAGGAAGAGAAGCTCTCTTTCAAGCATTGTAAGAAAGAAGGGAATGATGATGACCATTGCTGGCAAATTCATCTAGAGAAGAGCCCGAAATAGTTCAAAGAAAGGAAAGGGAGGCAAACAATTGAAACAACAACACGAAAAATAGAATTGGGATATGATTAAGGTGATGAGACTAAAATCACAACAGTTGGTTTGGCAGGTAAAATTGGTGATGGATACGATTCTAGAAGTAAATTGTTTCATATAAGGGTGATACTGAAACATACTAAGATCGATACATTGATAGATAGTGGATTTCAATCTAACTTGATTTTAGAGGAAGTGGTTAAACAATTGGGATTGGAAACTAAGTGACATCATAAACCTTACTCACTTAAATGGATAAGCAACAATCATAAATTGCACATAACAAACCAATGCACTTTAAAGTTTGCAATTTCATCAAAGTTTGTGGATGAGGTAACATGTGATGTGGTGCCACTAAATGAATGTGGAATGGTCTTAGGCAACCCTTATTTGTATGATTGTAAAGAAATATTCTACATGAAACATAATCAATATCACTTAGCTAAAGAAGGCAATGAATATGTTGTACATGCTCATCACATAAAAGAAAATCAATCTCTTCAAACAATGGAACGTTTAAGGAAGGCAAATTATGCAAGCAACACACCTATAATTGTGCCAAGTAAAGAAGTTGATCTTAAGAATGAACATGAGATGGTTGTAGAATGGAAACTAAATCATACTTTGCTTCAAGATAAGCTAATGTCGTGCAAGAACATCAAACATATTAGTTCATTTGCAGTCATATTTCTGATGTTAGCATTGCTAATGTTTTCAACATGGATGGTAGTGGCTTCAGTAAGATGTGAGCGAGTTTAAGTGGCTAACAATATGCTCTCAGTTGTCATGGTTGTTTTGAAATTTATTATGATGCGACAGGTACACATGAAAGAGTTTAAAGACAAAGGACAAGTGGGGTGGCCTATCCCGCACTTGATGACTAGTTAATACCCTTTTGGAGGACCAAAAGATATTAGTGGGGAGGCATGATCCAAAATGGATCCAGAAAGGACTAAAAATCAATTTTCCCAGAATCTAACGAAACTAGTGCCATTGCATTGGGATCGTCGCACAGATTCTCGCCATATAATTTTTTCCAAAAATGGACACCATATGCAAAAGTTAACGTGTTTTGATCGATTTCCCAAACAGGCAAAAAAGTCAACTGGTCAAAGTCAACAGGTCGTACTGCTGACATCAATAGTACATCAACATGATTTCAGTATGACATCATTAGGGACATGTGGTAGCATGAGGAGGTGACAAATGTCACTTATTTTTGACATTTTCAGGAGATGATGTGGACCAATAAAAAATTGACACATGGCATTGTATGGACAGGACACATGGCTATACAGAATGTTGACGTGGCCCAATAACAGGACGACACTTGGCAGTACGCATGACAGGTGGAAGTACAGATGTTGACGTGGTAGGGTGACGTGGATATATGGATGCTGACATGGCAACTAACTGGGTAGGTGACTTGGTTGTACAGATGATGACATGGCAAGCTCAAGGTACGACATGTGGTTGTATGATAGTGATGTGGTAGGATGACAGGACGGTGTCATGGTACTGACTGTGTCGGTGAATAGATTGTATGGTCCAATCACAGGGTGACATGTGGCCTAATCAGAGGGTGCCATGTGGCACCTCAGATTTAGCTAATGTTGACTGTGTAAAAAAAATTTTTCCGACTTCAAGGAATTCGAACCCCTGACCTCACGAGATGAGCAACAAACTACAACCAAAGGGATAACCAATTGAGCTACACATGTGTCTTGTTATACAAATGGCACATTTTTTATTTAAGTTGTGATATGGCGCAATTTTAGGGATAAGCCTTGGTTGGCGAGGACTAGCCGACCGACCGGGGGATATGGACAAGGAGCCAAGGAACCAGGAGCTAGAGCAGGGTGTGGGTTGGTGGCTGACCAACACTCTGCTACATGGTCCATGCCTACAACCAAGTGCAAATAATTAAGGAGATTAACAGTTAGCACCCATCCCGAGGCCATATGGTAGCTCCTAGGTGATGAGGAGCTCGAAAAGAAAGGGGCTAGCACACCTATATGCATTTTTTTGGGTTTTAAACTTTATAACAAGATTTAATGGTTTTTTATGCTGATTTTGGGAGAGTTTTCCCCA
The DNA here is from genome assembly GCA_000966675.3 of Picea glauca. Lineage (NCBI taxonomy): Eukaryota > Viridiplantae > Streptophyta > Pinopsida > Pinales > Pinaceae > Picea > Picea glauca. Next base: position 914,951 of record JZKD02S1673383.1, read on the forward strand.
AAACTAAGGATCTTGAGCCTTTTTTGAGGCCATATAATGGGGGGAAGTTGGGAGGAGAACCCCAACTCAAATCCTATATACATCAGAGGTTTTTTTAATAGTCAAGGATTTTAATATTAGCTGAATGATGATAAGTTTGTGAAGCTTGAAGCCATTTTATGTAGGGAAGCCATTGAGGAAGCGAACTTTGGAGGCCAATTCCGGGAGCTACGCTCAACCTTTTTCAGTTTCGTCGGTTGTGTTGCATTCTTGACATCGATCAGAACATAACCAGACCAATTTGTAATCCTTGTGATACCTTTCTGATGTACGTTTGAAGAATTGAATATAAATAAGAAAGCCTCCCCCACTAAGACAAAGGCCTGGAGACGTAGACAATCTTGTCGAACTCCATTAACAACCTTGTTGTTATGGTTTGATATTCTTTATTATTACTTTATGATCTGCATTATTTATGATGTCTATAATATTCTTTCATTAATTTCTTCTTCTTCTCTTAATTTCATAAGTGGTAATTGAACACATGCTTAAAACTCAACCAAGTCTTTAAAGATAATTTCCAGATCACTCATAGACCTTGAAACCCAAAATAGCCTCTTTACCTCGTCGAACTGACGCTCAGGGTCCCAACAGGTCGCGTTCCATCTAAATCGCTTCCTCATATCAGAATCCTTCTTGATGGATGGTCTTTCATTGGAAGCTAGCATCCTTGACACCTCCAGATCTGATCACTGGCCCATCCTGCTTTGCTTGGACATATCTAGATCTCTAGGCCGTAATCCCTTCAGATTCGAGAAATTCTATATCAATCATCCGTAATTCCAAACCATGGCCCCCACCTGGTGGAGGGAAGCGACCATTCCTCATGGTTCCAAAATGTATCTGTTTCAACAAAGACTAAAAAACTTTAAGCAACATCTCAAGATTTGGAACAAATAGAACTTCGGAAATGTTTTTGAATCCCAAAGGAATTTGAATGATCAAATGAAGATCCTCCAAATAAAAATCAGAAATTAGGGCCTCACAGAGAATCTCAAAGAGCAGGAAGCATTATTGGAACAACAGTTGGATGAAAGGCATTCTAAAGAGGAGATGTTGTGGAGGAAAAAATCTAGGATACAATGGCTTCAAGAGGTGGGAAAGAACACCAAGTTCTTCCATATGTTGATGATCTAGTGTAGACATATCAACTGTATCTTGCACCTTGTCTTAGAGCAAGGCCAAATGCTCCAAAAACACGAAGACCTTGAGTAGGAAATGGTGTCCTATTATCAAGATCTGTTGTTCGAACCCCCAGGTGACAGATCTCATGCCATAGAAAAAATCACTCAGCACACTTCAGCCAACATAACTCAGGAACATAATGAATCCTTGTTAAGACCAATCACGATTGAATAAGTAGACCTGGTGCTTCAAGACACTCCCCAAGGTAAAGCTCAGGGTCCTGATGACTTCATGATAGATTTTTTTCACTACTGTTGCCGCATGATTCGGGAGGAAGTATGGGAAATCATTGAGGACTCTCGAATTTATAGTTAGGTTCTCCCTATGATCAATGCAATATTCCTTACCCTGATCCCTAAAGAAGAGAGAGTCACTCATCCGAAGCAGTTCAGAACAATTTCTCTCTGCAATGTAATCTATAAGGTTTTAACGAAGGTGATTTCCTGACACCTCAAACCCCTCCTTCCCTTCATAATTTCTCATGAGCGGTCAGGATATGTTGAAGGCTGGAAAATTCTTGACAACGTCATCCTCACCCATGAAGTTATCCACTACCTCCAAAGTACAGGTACTCTAGGTATGTTATTAAAGTTAGATCTCTCTAAATATTTTTATAAAATACACCGGGCTTACATGAAATCTATTCTTCTTGATTTTGGTTTTGCACTTGCCTGGGTAGACTAGATTCTCAACCTCACTTCCTCAGCTTTATTCTCAATACTAATCAATGGCTTTCCCTCCCGCCCCTTCTTTCCCTCTCGTGGAATACGACAAGGAGATCCTTGTCCCCTTTTCTTTTCATCATCATGGCAGAAGTTCTAAACTGTTTCATCAAAGCATCCATTGCTGATAGATCTTTAGTTGGGCTACCCCTACATGGAATTGATCCCCCAGTCTCCCACAACTAGTTTGTTGATGATACCTTAATGCTGGGTTCCCCAATGGTTCGAGAAGCACTCCAGATCCTCTTTATTCTTCAAACATTCTATGATGCCTCAAGAATGGACATCAACCGAGATAAATCTTAGATCTTCTTTTTTAACACCACGCTCCCTGTCCAACTTCACATTACTAATATCTTGGGCTTCACATGTATCTCCCTTCCATCCAAATACATTGGCATACCCCTTATAGACAAAACTCTTTGAAACAACTCTTGGGAAGGACTTCTTTCTTCCCTGGCTAAAAGACTATCCTCTTGGAATTTTCGTTCACTCAACCTTCCCAGTCGCTTCACCCTCCTCAAGGTTTTCCTTCAATCCTTTCCCCTTTACTCTTTCTCGGCTCTAGCGGCTTGTGGATTCGTTTTAACCACCATCAAAACTTTACATAGGAAATTTCTTTTGAAGGGGGAAAAGAACGGTTGAAAAATAGCTCTGATCAGCTGGGAAAATATTTTTAAACCAAAGTTAAAGGGAGGTCTTGACTTGCGGGATGCAACTATTCTCAACAAAATCCTCAGTGCTAAAATTTGGTAGAGGTGGCTCAAGCACCCCAATGACCTTTGGGCCAGACTATGGAGATAGAAATACGCTCCAAACATAGCATAAAAGCATCTAATCAGATGGTACGAAAAAAATCTAGGCTCTTTGATTTGGAATGCCGCTAAGCAAAGCCACTCCCTGATTTCCGATCATGCCTTCTGGGAAGGGAAGAATGGAAGAACAAATTCTTTTTGGAACGACTCTTGGAATCAATGGTCTTCTCCGGTGCATGATTCTCTAGCTGGAAATTTCCTTGCCCCCACTACTCAGGAAGGTTTGGTTATAGTAGCGGACTACTGGCAAGAGGACCCCCCTGGTGCCACCTGGCATCATTGAAAATCCTCTCGTATGGAACTCCACATTCCAGAGCACGTGGATCCTCAACCTTGGTTTGATTTGACCATCTCTAGAAAAATTCAAATTCTTCAAGGAGAGGACATCTTAAGATGGGGGCATTCATCGAGGGGCACCTTTACTATTAAATAATTCTATAGTATCAAGGCAACCTTCCACCTTATCCCCCAAGAGCATGTATGGACGAAAATTTGGTTGACTAAGCATTGGCCTAAAATTAGCACTTTCCTTTGGATTGTAGCACACAAAGGTATCCTTACCTAGGATAATCTTATGAAAAGAGGCTTCGTAGGGCCTTCCATTTTCCCGCTATGCCTTGGGGATTCTGAATAAAAAAATCACCTTCTCAACCTCTACTCCTACAGTTCTCAAATATGGGACTAATGTGACATAGTCATGCGTGAAATAGATTTCAATCGAGAAGGCCATAAGGAAACCATATAAGGATGGAGAGACTCAACTTTTCACTCTCCCATCCTCAACCACATTTGACAACTACTTCCTGGTTTCATCCTATGGCATATTTGGAAAGAGAAGAACAGGCGTATCTTCCATTCCACTCATCTTGATTGGTGGTTAGTATGGAAACAAATTTATGACAACATCAGAGAAACCATCCACCTACATTCTTGGAAAGACGAAGACTTGATATGTCCTCCTTAAGAACAACAGATCCTGGACAATTGGAATATCAACTTCAACCCCTCTCCTTCCAGGAACCGTCAGAGATCCTATACCAAGGAAAACCCTTCTCATTGGTCTCCTCCACCTCCAGGATTTATCAAATTAAAATTTGATGGCGCCTCCAAAGGCAATTCGGGCGCGATTGGATTCAGAGTGGTTTTTCGCAATATCCAGGGAAGCATCATGCTCATCTCTGCAGGTAGCATTGGACATAATTCTAATAACGCATCAGAGCTCTGGGGGCTTATGAAAGGTCTATAGCTCGCTCAAGAGTATGGTTACCATCAGTTGGTTGTAGAGGGGACTCCCAAATAATTCTCATCCTTTTCGCAAGAATTCTTAATGGAGCGGACCCAGAAAGAATCTCCCCCTATTGGTGACTCACCACTGGACTCAACGCCATTGCAACTCTTACTTGGCCTCACTTAGCTCTCATCCCCTCGCATATTCGATGGAGAGAAAATCAGATAGACAATAATTTATCCAATATAGGGGTGGCTCTAGACAGACCAGATCTTCTCTATATGTCCTCCACCCACAAGGATCATCCAATCCTCCAGGATTGTATCACTTGGGATCTCAGCACAGATAACCCCCCGGATGGGGTGTCAGCAGGTCCCAAGCAGCCATTGGAGAGGGTGGCACCTTCCAGCCTTGCGCATGCCACATGATTGGCACATGCAATGCCCCTCATCTTTTATTACCCCTAATGAGTGATAGCAACTTTCATTTCTGTGAGGCCTCGAATAAATTCTCCAATGTGCCCTCCTTTGTATTTCGTCAGGACGATAGAGGAATGACTCTGGTCATCACCTCTACGCGCATGTGACCATCCATTTTGTTTTTCTTATTATGTTTATCACTCCTTGGCTGGACCATCATGCCTCCTCTCTTCCTATCGATCAACCCTTTAGTTTGCAGTCTTCTCTAGTCTTCACCTCCCTCTGGTGGATCATATCGTTTCTCTTTCCTCCGTCTTTCTTTCTCTCTACCTAGCCAACACCCATTGCATGACCTTCCTCTTTTGTCCCGTTGGATATGCCTCGACTTCGCGGGAAGCCAAAATGAGGCCTTGTCTGGTATCGAAACAAAGAGAGTATGGCCAACCATCGCCTACCTGTCCTTGCTCCTTCGCCTAGCTCCTCACCTTCCTCCTCTGCTCAGTCCTCTCCTATTCATAGTTGTCTTACGCCTCTGTCTTCACCTTGGGCTTGTCATGTGGAGTGGTTTGACCTCCACGACAATTGTTTGGGCTTCGCTCCTAGCCCAATCTAGGATTTGGCCTCTTCTTCACAACTAGCCTCAGTCCACTCGACGAACTCACCTCAACATTGTGTGCCCTTGCCACCTTTGGAGAAAATCCCCACTCACTTGGAAGAGCCTTCGGGCCAACCCCATTCATGCTCAAGAATTCATGACTCAGTGGTGATATTACACGACCTGGTTTTTGTTGTCAGAAAAGATGTGGACGACCTGCGCTTTCAGCTGGAACACATGGACAAGCGAGGGGAGAAAATTGAATCTCTACTCACAACCTTGTTCAACTCCATGCACTCTCTAGAATTGGTTACCAGTGCTTCAACCACTTTAGAGGTGATCTTTTCTCCATATATCCAGGTGGCTACAAAGTGCGATGTGGACAAAAGAGACCGTCAGACTGCATGAGAGCCGACATGCGCACATGTGTCATCTTGCATGCTTAGTTATGATAATTGTTAATGTTTTTGGAAGTGTCCTCATGGTCCATATACTGCGCCTAGCACAATTTTTCCACTTTGATTTGTCAAGATTTAGTCTTTTTGGTCTTCTAGTTTGCATGACTGGTTTTGCTGAATCGGTTCCCCTAGAGGGTGATTCAGTTCATGTTGTTTAATTTTTGGTGCTTTTTTTTTTGTAAGTTAGTTAGTATATTAGAACCTTCTTGGAAAAATTACAGTCCTGTGGTCTTGCGTGTCAACAGTGCCCAGCTGGGAAACCACTGTTGGCACGAGTCTGAGAAAGAGTGACACTTGTCCAAAAATTAAGTGTGACACTTGTCCAAACCAGAGTCTTCAAGTTTGTCATGAAAAAAATCTACTTTTCCATGCAGGGCGACGACCTGTCTGCAAGCGAAAAACTACAAAGCTTCGCTAAGAGAAAGCTGACTATAAACTAGACTAAGCTAGACAGGGCAGACTTTAAAAATTAGAATCAAGAAAACTTAAACAGAAAAACTCTAAAAACTTGGACCAAATTTTGGGCCTGCAAAGGCCTGGGTTTTCCTCATCTTTCCCTTGTCGTGCTCTGTAATTGCTTGTCAGAGATCTTGGAGAAAGGACGCCAAATTGTCCACCCTGTGCCATCCTTGAAGGCTTCTTTGACGTCTTCCTGTCCTTTGGTCAGTTCACTTAGGGAGGCCAGAATTTTCCCTCGGTCCGCGCATTTGTCACAAGTAAACCAAGGCTTGGAGAAAGGTCAGGTGGAGGGGGCAGAGGTGGCTTCATCGAAGAGGCGAGAAGGGGAATCGGTAGGAGGCGGTTGACGAGGAGGGGAGGTGGGAGGAGGCAGTGGATGAGGTGGAGAGGGGGAGAGGTGCGAAACCCAGAGAGTTTCCCATAGTATCAAACCATTCTAACCTACAGACATATGGATTTGAAAGAGAGGATAGGTCCTGGGGAGCTTCAAGAATTGGTGCAGTAGGAGCACATGCTACTATGGGTGTTAAGACAGGTAATTCCGCTTTGCGAATTGGCTTTGCAGGCACAGGAGCGAAGGGGGGATCAGGAGCAATGAGAAGTGTAGGAGCTATGGGTGGATTCACAGTGAGGAGAGTGTCAGAGTGGGGCATTTCCTTGCCTATGGCTGCATACTAGGCAGCTCCTCTCCTTGGTTTATGTTGCAGACGAGGCTTGGGGAGGGGTGGGGCTATCTCGGGGTGGTGAGCGCAGAGCTGAGTGACTAGGGAGCTCTAGAGAAAGAGAGGGAGAGCTTTGAGGTTCGAGGGAGGGAGAATGATCTCGATCATGAAGGTTGGGGCACGATAACGGTGGAGGGGGAGGCCTGTGATATGACATGCAGGTCACCAGGCACGTGCGAGAACATCCATCTAGAGTGTGCGAGAGGGTGGCGGTCGTGGAGCGTAAATGCTGAGGTGACAAGCTGGCGGGAGGGTCTCCATCATATGCCATCGGGCTGTCGGTCTGGCTAGGTGGCCGCCCAGTTGCTTGTCCACCCTTATTGACACGAAACACCCCATCCGAGGAATGTTTGGTGCTTCCTTGACATTTTAGACGCTAGTGTAATTTTTGCTCGTGAAAGATAATATATAGATAGTTAAAAACAAAAAAAAAATAGATTGATACAATATTCATTTTTTGGAAATGATAATATCATTTTTATACCATATTCATTCTTTTCAAATGATAATATCTACTAATTGAAAATAATAATGCAAATAATATTTTTGAAAGTTTTGAGAGGGAAATTCAAATTTAATTAAATAATTATTTTATTGAAAATATGAAGAATCATATATATTTAAATCCTTTCCTGGATAAATCTTTCATAATTTTGACACGATACAACCTGATTCTCCATAGATTTCCAATCACAAGTTTATCATATATATATATATACTCGAGTGAAGGAAACTACCATATAATATATACTTGAGTATAACATGATTGGCATCAGTTCTCGTGCCAATTCTCTCTTTCTTGGAGTTTTATTTGCAGGTCAGTTCTTTTCACATCATGCTAATTCTCCTCTGTATGCTCATGATGCTTGAAAAAGAGAGACGATTTTTTATTCAATTGAGGGATCACAGAAAACTCTTAAATAATTGTTTACGGTAAACGAGATCACAGAGCTGAATTATTAAAATTGCAACTATCAAAATTCAAAACAGAATCATGCTTGAAACTAGATCGAGATCACAGATTTGAATTATTAAAATTCAAAACAGAATCATGCATGGAAAACCCAGTGAGTACTCGTTATCCGATAATTCTTTCTATACTTTTAAAAAGTGCTCTAAAAACTTTTATGGAGAGCTTCTCCATAAAAGCACAGGTACCCGCGACGTTCATTTCATTAAAAGAATGGAGAACAGTCGATAAAAGAAGTCGAACCGGCGACTTTCTGTAGTTGTCTGTGTGTTTTGAAACATAATGTAATGCACGTAGGACAAACTTGCACTGGTAACATAGTAACATCGTCATACATGATATCACTCACTGTCGCTCAGTAGTCGATAATCCATGCACTTTGAACGAGGGGGCGGCCAATTGTTACGTCTAACGAACCCTAATACCAAATAGGTTACTTATGGTTTGAACTTTGCTGTTTGTTTGAAAAGATTAATTTGACATGCATTCGAGGAATGTAGTCATCCTCGAAGTATTCACTACATCACAATAATCATCCTCGAAGTACTCACTGCATCATGTTTGACAAATCTTGTTCGGAAGATTGAACTGATACGTTTTTTTTCTTTACTAAGGAGGATATTTGAAATGAATTGACATAGATGAAAATTGTAATCAACTTTGAGGCTTCACTAGTGTTGTTGAAGAAGATATATTGCCTTCTTGTTTTAAGGACAAGGACAAGTGAATGCATGAGCTCATTTGTTGCCTTTTTGAATGACAACCACATTGTAACGTTTATAAAACACAAATAGTAATGCCAATTATACTATAATTTAGAGGTTCATTGTCATGCTTGAAAATCATTGGTATATGTAATTGTTGAGTTATTTTTCACATTTATCTTTCTATAATTTTTTATTCTTGGTTCTTCATTGTTTTTATTTTTTTTAAAATAAAAATATATATTACCTTGTCATAGCAGAAAATTGACTTGTCCAAATATACATGATAGCATGTCAATTGCCATCGTGGTGGAAACTAGAATGCATGGATGTGACCACTGTTCACAGTTCCAAAGCTTAAAGAAAAAGCGATAACTGTCGACATACAATCAAGGGGACTTGCCACCTGTTCTGCCACTATCGTGGAAACCAGAACATGCGATGGACTGAGTGCCCCGATCGCCTATCAGACCTAAACCTATTGGACCTGAACCAAAGAATAGTGTAGAAAAAATTCGCAAAAACTTAGCCATTAAACCAAAGAAAAAAACCTGTGAGAATGCTATGCATGTGGCGAGCCCGAGCGTCCATCTTGACAGAGTCTAAAGGTGAAGGGATGGAAGCACGTCGGGCAACGACTCTTCTTAGGCTCACTTGACAGGGAATTATAAGGGCATTCAAACGTTTGCTGAAGAAACTCTGGCGGTTCTGCTACTCGGCTAGGTCCCTTATCATCTCAAAGATTAAGACTAGGTGGTCTTCCATGAGTCTGTAGGATTCTCGTGCTGGGTGACTATGGTCCTCTTAAGCCTGGTTTTCTTCCAAAGTGGCAGTGACAGAGTTATAGGAAAAAACAAAGTTCGTGATGGGGTATTCTTCCATGGAGGCAACATAGTTGTGCCTTGAGTGGTCCTTCAGAGGTAAGGCTTCTTCTTTCACTATGCATCCCATTGCAATTGACTCCTGAAATGGATTTGGTGCAGGTGGTGGGTTGGATCTCCAGGGCAATTGAAGATAGGGAAGGCAAGAATTCTGCCCAATTGGGCGAAAATTATTCTTCCACCGAGCATCCACCATGGAGACTCTCAGTGCTGGGAGGATGTGGCTTCTGATGAGCATGAGCTATCCAATTTTTCCTAGAGGAACTCGAATGGTCCTCGTCTGGAACTAGATCTTGAGAGCCGAGTCCTGGGCCATGGTGAGGCTAAGGCTCCGAAGGAGCCTGTGTAGATCAGTTCTGCCCTGAAGAGCCCAGATGGTCTCCGCCTAGCGTGAGAGATCGAGAGGCAGGCCATGGGCGGTTGTGTCGACCAAACCTGCTATAGTAGGCCGACCCTCTTCGAGGCTTGCCTCAAACTTGTCGCATGGCTGTGCAGAGCACCATGCAAGCATAAAAACCAATTGAGCAGGCTAAATCTCAGAGCAGAATTAACCAAATGATGCTGAGCTTTGGGCCCAAGTGCCCCATATAAAGCTTCCCGCACAGTGAAAAAACCAGGAGGGCGGAGGCATTGATGGCTCCGGTAGCCATTAGTGTAGGTGTAGTGGCAATCTCCAAAATCGTACTGAAGCCGAGGAGCTGAGCTTGGGCTTCCATTAAGGCTCAGTGCATTAAGGCTTGGCTCTCATGCATGCTGACCATTGCGACTGGACAGGGGGGGAGGGTGGCGGCGAGGGGATTTAACTTCCCTCATGATCACCCCGTCCCTTGACACGTGTGACCCATGTGTCACCCCATCTGGGGAGTTCTTCATTATTATTATTATTATTATTTATGTATGGCGGAATGAGCAACTAGCTGGGAACGTACTCGTGTTACACGTGGTCGTGTTATCCAATTGCTACCACTATAACCTCCAGGTGTGCCCATGATGCCCCTTACGCGACACACAGGATACGTTTGGGGGATTTGAACTCAAAACCTCATGGAACTTCATATCACTTCATATTCACAGCACTTGCCAATTGAGTTGCCCCCCAGGGGCTTCATTATTTCTTAACTTCGTATTGTAAATGCAATTGAAATTGACATGTTGTCAAGTGATCTAACTCTAGAATCCCTATCCATATCAATAATGTATGGTATCATTAAGACTTGTTTGGGAAATCTTGGGAAAACTATGGGCAACTAGAATTAGCCTCTGAGGCGAGTGCATGCAATCTACAATAATTTGACATAGGCTTAAGAGGGAAATGGGAGCTTCCTCAATGAGACACCTTGTTGTTGCCAACATCTAGAAAGTGGTGGAAGGATTTTTTTTAACAACATGCTTTATTTGTAGTTTTGGGAGTAATTTGATTCCCATGGTGATGTTTTTGAGTTGCACACATTTGGTTTTTGCAGGAAGCATTGTGAATCAAAAGAAAATGAAAGTATTGTTATTGACCCTAATTGTGTAGGGTGGCCATGGATCTTTGTGAATACCAATGATAAAGCATTGTAGCTTCACAAGTGTGCTTTCGTAGCACTAGTGTCTCTTTTATAGGAGAAATTGAACAAGATCAGTTTGTGTCAAAGGATTAATGGATAAAAGATCAAATTTTTGTTAGTGACCTTTATAGACCTTTATATGTTTAGTGATTGTTATAAAATATTATACAAATGTAAGACCTAGAGTGGCATTTGTAACTTATTGTTTGGTCATGTCTTGGTAGGAAATATGTGTTTTATTTAATTACACTAGTTTAATTTTGGAACTTCATTTTAAATCTTTGAAAGGAAATTTGTTGGTCTTTTAAAAGAGTGGGCCATATTTTGGTTGTGGGATATTTGTGGCATTATAAACGTCAATTTAGAGTGTGAAATATTGGTCAAATTTAAACTTTTGTAAAAGAGAGGTGATAATTTTATGAGGAGTAATAGTGATGGGGTTTTCAAATATATAATCCTTACTAATTGTGATGACAAATGGACATGTTATATTGATCCATTAGATGGCACTGTCATCTTTGAATGAGTAAAAGTTAGTGTCACATTATAAATATAGTTATTTGTAATAAATTTAGGATATGTGGATGTTTTATGTTGTGCATGTCAATTTGTTATTCATTTAAGTGTTGGGTTATCTTTAACATATATTTGCAAGTTCTTACTTTTATGTTTCTTTCACATCCAAATCAACCTCATCCTCTTTTATTAATAGAAAGCTTACAAAATTGTATAGTTTCCTTCTTCTAGTGTTACATAAAACATGTCGTACCTTTCAATAAGGGAAAACAAATCTTATACTTTGATAACATGATATAATTTGAAGTGGAACATAACACCTATACAAAATTTTACACAATTCCAAATAATGAGAAGGGAAAATGAGATTTCCATGATGAAGGCTAATTCTCCTAGTTTAACTTTGTGACCTCTTTTGATCATCTCAAACACAAGCCAAAATTATTCCCAACCTTTACATGGAGTGCATTTAGGAAATACTCAAACATTTCTTTCAAAATGTATAAGAAATTAAGGATTTAGTTTATGATTAACTTGTAGTGCAAGGTATAAAAGGGAGAATAACATCAATATGGAATCAATGAAATCTCTCTTCTTCACCTCTAGAACCTACATCTCCATATGGATGAACAACCATATTCCAAGGCCATAAGGAACATCTTTTATAGTGTAGTCAAAATATCTAAAGACATCCTCATTGAGATTCAAAGATATAACATCCATACTTTTCTTAGTTGCTTCAGCAAATTCCTATATTCACATGGAACACTAAAAAGAGCATTAATCTAAGGCTATAAGGGGTGTTTTTTCTAGTGTATCCAAAATATATAAGTATATCCGTGATATTCATAGGTATAACATCCATACCTTTCTTAGTTGGTTCAACCAAGTCCTACATTCAAGAACTAATGGAGATTCTAATAAAAATAATTTCTTTGCGTCATTCAATGAGGTCAAAAGGGTCCAAGTTACATAAATCATGCCTCATATTTTCTTTCCAAAAGGAGTAACTAAGCAAAGAAACTAGTAGCAGAGAGGTTGGCTTTTGAGTCATTAGTATATTAGCATTTACATCTTACTCCTTAGTGGGAGGGGGGAAACCATTTTTAGAAGTTACATGTGAAAATTTATATGATCATTTATTTGTTTCTACCTAATGAGGAATCATTACACAATCCTTCCACTAG
>JZKD02S1673383.1:937463-966187 GCA_000966675.3 Picea glauca
ACACTGGGGGTTTCTGGATGCGTTTTAGCCGTGTATGTGAGATGTTCTTCGGTTATTGTGGTTGCATGTTGGTTATTGTAGGTGCATGTGGGTTATTACATGTGCATGTTGCATAATGAAGGTTTAACAATCATATAAAGACGCATGCAAGAGTATAGAATGCCAACTGCTCAATATCATGAATAATAATCGTCCATGCATGGAAATACAAATAGCCTACTGAAAATATAGAGTCTAGACGTCAGTCAGATCTCCTGGATCTGTACTGGAATACAATCAAATAACAAAATAAATACCCGTGACCATAAGAAGACAACAGATCTGCTGCATGCATGGATAGATAGGCAAAAATGAGCGATCCCAGAGAAACACGATAACCGCTACCAGCTGGAAAACTCGATCTAAAGAATCCACCGTCAGAATGGGCTCAAAACTGCTCCAATCAATGCGCCCTGGCCTCTACATTGGAATAACTGTCTGTCGGAACTCGAATCAGACCTCTACGACACTGGATCTGGACCCCTGGGGGGTTTGCGCCCCTCCTTGGGCACTGGATGCGCCCCAAAGGATTCCACCGTCGGAATCGGCTGCTATATATCTCAAAACAATCGTCTCGTCCAATGATGAAATGGGTCGGAAGGGTTTGGCCGGATCTGATAGGGAACACCTGCATGCAATGTCAAATGTTTGTCCAGAATGACTGCGCCCAAAATGGCTGGATGGATCGATCTGCAAGATTCCACCGTCGAAATCTGATGATGAATGGCTCAATGGAAGCGTCCTGGCTAGATCTCTACTGGGTCAGAATGAATCTGCAATCGGGACAACGGTCTACTGCAGATCTCTAAACCCTCAAAATGACTTGTGCCCTCCTTGGCTGAGCTGGACCCTCCACAATAAACTCTCCTGAAATGAACGATGAAATACCTGGATGGTATCCCTAATGGGCTAGGGTGTGTCTCTCAACACCAAAACCTATCAATGTTGGTGGTTTCCTCCAGAAATCCACAAAACAGTAAGGTCGGCTCTCCTCCTTCTCTCGGAAGTCTCAACATCAAATCATAACAATGCATAATGAATTAGGTTGCTTTACCCTTCCTTTATAGCTTCCCGAAACCCTAATTCATTGTTGACCTTTTCCCTCAAAGTGACTTTTACTTTATTTTATTATTCCTTGATTATATCACTTAATTAATTAATCAGTTTGCCTGTAAAAAGTGATTTATCCATCCTGATGGCTTCTCCGGCCACTGAAAGCCACTTCTCATCATCTTATCCTGTAATACTCTTCCTCCCGATTCCGATGAGCTATTACACTAAGATGTTTCTCCAAGTAATATGCCCATTATGACCTTAGTGAATTTAATTAATATATGACCCATAATAACTCAAAATTATGGAAATCGTCGGAATGCAACGAAACCAAAGCCCAACTGAGCGGAATGGATCTTGATGATGAACGATACAAGTCGGGCCCAAATAAACCCCTCAATATCTCCCGAACTCTCTGTCACCCCTATCTGGCTACTTGGGCATGCATAACACTCTAAAATGTTGTAATGTTATAATGTCCCAAAATGGGGACATTACATCTGCAATGCAACATTCTCTGCAATGCAATCCCTCAAACTATTCCACTTCTTTCTAGGGCTTTAATTTTATTGGCTAGGAAATCTCATTGTTGGAAGCTCTAGGGATTCTCAGTTGTTGATAGTTTTACTCAACTGCCATCATTCTCATGCACACATGCATTATTTTCTTACCGAAATAACTAGTAGATACCTACAATTAACTAGCAATGACTCTCTACTTCTAGCATTTCATTCCCATGCAAAAACCAAAATAAACCAGAATGAACCAGAATGAAGAACAAAAATATACACCTATAATTAAAACATAAAAAATAAATTATTATTATTATTATGAAGAAACACTTTTAACCTTAAATAAATTGAAAAGGTGCATATCAATGGGTAATGCTTCAATGATATGCCACTTTCTATATACAACCCACTTTGAAAGATAGGTATAAAATATTATTTATATCAAACAGTCTTGGTGTGGGAAGATAATGTGAACACTACCAGTGGGTACTCAAGGATGGAAGCATCAAATACATCTCCTAGATCCACGTAGACATTAAATTGGTAAGTTTCCAAGAAATATTTGACTTCATAGCTAACCAATTCAGAATATTGGTTGTACCTTGTCAGGTCATGAATTTGCATATGTTATCTGATCTATCAACCGATTTTAAAGTTGAGATCGAGTTCCCGAAAAAACTTGAATTTAGTAAAAAAAATTCACAGAAAAAGTTTAGCTTAGCTAAGAGTGATTAGGCTATTCTTGCTGTAGAATGCACAAGTGGCCAACACCAATTCTAGTAATGGAAACCCGTTTTTATATAAATGGTTTGGTTTCCAAAAATATAAACCATATATTGACAGATATCACACCGGCTGTAAGTGAGACTGAGATCTCTTTCGCCAGAGGTAAGGAGATTTTATATCAATGGGAAGGAAAACATTTTATATCAATGGGAAGGAAAACTTGAATATATAGAGAAGGGGTTTTTATGTCAATTGGAAGTGGGATTCAAATTAATAAAGATTTATTTTTTTTCAGATGGGGATTTTATGTCTATTGGAAATGAGTTTCAAATTAAAAAAAAAAAAAAAATTGTTCAGAAAATTGAAGAGATTTTATAGTAATATAAAATATGTATTTTAATAATTTAAAGATACGTTGAGATTTATATGTAGGTATAAAGTTGGAGATTTATATGTAAGAGGAGGAAATGAAGACTCAAAAAACAATACTCATTTCTAAATCAACTAACCACTTTTTGGTTTTTGGTTACAACTCACTTCCTTCCTTGTCATTATCTTTGTTAAAAAATGATTATGATATATTAATTTTTTTCAAGATGGTAAAACTTAATTTAATTCCGTTTACAACTAGAGGATAGTAATCATTGTTTTTTATCCATGATATTTTCCCATATTTGTGGATGGAATCTCTAGTAAAACTATCAGTGTAGACTAATGCACCTAACTTAGAGAGATTTGAACTAAGCACCTACTAGCACTAAACACATTTCTACAAGTGGTGCTATTCTTTAAACACATTTCTACAAGTGGTGCTATTCTTTAGAGATTTGAACTAAGCACCTACTAGCACTAAACACATTTCTACAACAAATGGGGCTATTCTTTTTTTAAGAGAAACGACTAATTTTATATTAGCAAAAATCTCAGACAAGATGAACAACAAAATAATACATAGTTGATTAGATAAACAACCGAGAAACACTATTTTGATACAAAATTCCAACCTCTCTATCAAAGAAAAAAGTAATTAAGTTTGTTTATTTTCTAGTGTATTTACAAGTATAAATCCTAACATATTTCCCGAGAAGCAAAGAAACTTTGAAAAAGATTGAAAGAAAAAGGAATAAGAGAGTTTAAGTTCAATGTCCACTTGATTCTACCCCCCTATGTCCTAAGTTGGCAGATGAACAATTGTTTGTACTATGTATTCATCATAAGTTGTTGTTGAACCCATTGTACTGACTACCTCACTCTAAGTCATGGCGTAAATGTCCATCAGTGTTGCTACATTCTACTTGAGAAGATGGTTCTCCTTCTTCAATTACTATATAACTTCATCCTAGATATTGGTTGCTTCCTAAATTACTGCAATCTTCTTGTATCGACTCTCCTTATGCTCCCAAATTATGTCTTCAATGCGAGTGATGACATGCTCGGTGACTGTTGGCCCTTGGTCATGTAGTAAGGAAGAAAGCGAAGATTAAGGAAGAAGAAAGACAAAGTATTGAGTGCACAGAAGGCACACAAATTGAGGGGTCGAAGTGGTTAAAGAAGCAAAAAAGAAGGAGTGAAGTAAAGGAAAACAAGTTGTTGAAAGAGAAGATCAAGGAAGACAAAGAAAAAAATAAGATAGATCATGGACAAGTCAACAAGCAGAAGAAGATACTAATGAGTGTTTTGGAGCACCTCATGGAGAAGAAGGAAGAACAGGTCGACGAAGTCCTTAAAATGCAGGTTATGTGGACCTAGGGTTTTGGCACCTGGGCTTTGCTCTAGGGTTTCTAGGAGTCGTGGAATGTATAAATAGAGGTTTAGAAGAGTTGAGAAACAAGAGTGATAATGATATTGAGATGTAAAAGTGTTATATTGTAGTGTATTCTTTTATTTTGGATCTTCAGCTGGGTGCGAAGATCGACCCTGGAGTTGGGTGTGCAGGGAGAAGAAATAAAGAGGAAGAGAGAGAAGGATCTGCAGCTAAGTGTGCAGATAGAACTATATATTTTCATCTATTCTATCAATAAGAACAGTTTTGTGGACATAGCTCTAGGGGAAGGGTGAACCACATAAAATCTTTTCGTTCTATGTGATTGATGCCTTGTTATTTAATTCCTTTTATACTGTTACTGCACTGATCTTGTTCCTGTTGAAGATAAGAACATATAACCTAATTGACGAAGTTATTATAATACTGTTAAGAATCTCTAGGTTATTTGGCGTTGTTGTTTTGGAATCATCTTGCATCTCCTCTGGTTGTAGACACATGTGTCCTTCAACCCCCCTATTTCTACTTTGGGTGAGACTTCATCTGTTTCGTAGGTGTTGTCGTAAGGGCCAGTAGTTAGGGTTTGTTGGTGCGCTGTTAGAGTTGAACCCTGGGTCTGCCCCTATGCCAAAAAATGGTTTTGTTTTTTAGACCAAGATCTTCTTGAGGGAATGTCAAGGTGGTTTCCATCAAAGACAAAAATTCAGAATTGGATAGAAGAACAAGAAAGGGACTTCATCGTAGCTCAGAACAAGGACCATAGCATTAGTATAGAAGAATGGTTGGGAAGGTACATATTTATTGATGTGCACGAGAATTTCTTTGCAGGAGTTCATAAGGATTTATATGAGTGGTTAGCCAGACTAGTAGACACTCAGTATGAAATCAAATCTAGACCACTCGTGGTTTGGACATTGACGCTAATTAAGAAAGTCAAGAAAGTTGACAACGTGTTGACGGGCAAATTTGACAGGCTGTCAACTGGGAGAATAGGTCCAGTTCGGGGTTGTCTAAATAACCCAAGCCATTTGGTGTAACCTATTCTGATAGGTTTAATGGCTCTGTTAGCCAATCTAGGGTCCTAAAATAAAGATAATAAATAAACTAACTAATGCTAAGACTACACACACACACACACACACACACACACACACACACTTTAATCTAATTATTTTCAAATACATTCAACAGAAAGATAAATATGAACATGCCATTATATACATAGTAATTACAAATTGCAAGTTTTTTTTAGTAGATGCCTTGCAAAATCAATGTTTGGTAACTTTTTGCAAAAGTAGACAAAGAAAGCACATTTTTTATATTTTCTGTTTTCTAATCATAAATATAAGAACTTAAATAAAATATGTTATGAAATAAGGATAGAGTGATGGTGAAAGACAATCTAAAACTTTCTTGTTTCATTGATAGACAAAATGATAACATAAATTAAATGGAAATAAATCTAACCTGAAATTAGTTTTATAACATGTTTGTGCCTCTGTGCGATCCAGAACTCCAACTATCCTACCTGTAAGAAAAATCTATGACATATTTGTACAAATACCTCCCGAACAAACTCCGAGATTTTATTGGCAGCCATAATATGAGAACAAAATAATAGACATGTATACACAATGATCTTATAATTATGAACGATTACAGTAACATAAATCTTAATGTAAAACATTCATTTTATCAATCAACTAAACATCATGCATAAATCATGATATTAAAATCGATATCACGATCACAGTGATAATTTGTGAAACAACAAATTATGAACAACATTTAAAGCATGAATAAAATGGAACATCATATGTCATTGAGACTAAATTTATA
Organism: Picea glauca; assembly: GCA_000966675.3. Lineage (NCBI taxonomy): Eukaryota > Viridiplantae > Streptophyta > Pinopsida > Pinales > Pinaceae > Picea > Picea glauca. The sequence continues at coordinate 943,395 of JZKD02S1673383.1, forward strand.
CAACACATTACTATTCCAAAATAAGAGAGACAAAACATAAATGAGACATCATTCACATTGGTCTAAAGATGAAATGTTGTAAGTTGTTCCATTAAGTTATGAAGATCATTTGTCTATAATATGTTCCAGGCGAAGATATTTTCACTTACAAAATGAACAGTATTTAAAGTGATTTGAAATCACATCCTCCTATCTCATAGGATAGGATAGGATTTCATAAAATCAAAATATTACAAAAATAGTGGGCTAACAGCCAATCATAACAGAGTTGATTGTACTCAAAACATAATCAAAGCTTTTGTAAAACAAATAGAAAAGGAACTACTAATCATTCAAATGCATAATCGAACATGTTTCCCCCAGATAATCAGCAACATGATCTACTATTTTCTGAAAAACGAAACAAGAATAAGTTAGAAAATTACTTGTAACTAATTTCTAAATTTCATTTATTTAAAAGAGACTTGGCTACAGGATTGAAAGATTTTGTAGCCAGACTTATCTTAGCAAAAAAAATAAAATTGTAAACCGAATCAATTCAAAATAGATAACAGGGATATAGTAAGAGGAAAATTGTTTTACTATTTCAATAATTGACTAAAAATGGGTCGGGTAGTTCAAAATTGATTATCGCTTTGACACTGGTTGCGTTTTTTATCACTATGTTCCTTGACCTCTTAATGCGTTTAGACCCTTTCTCTGCAAGTGTTTTGAGATCGAGATTTTCTCGTCTCAATGATTCATTCTGAGTAGTAAGCGTTTTGATTCGGGCTTAGAGAAGGGGGATACCAGTGTAATATTGCTCGATCCAAAGGAAACAATCATCACACTGTACAAGAGGAATGAAATATCTATGGAGATCATGGTCAAACATGGGTGTATCCACCTTATCTGTTATCTGCTTCTGATCAGGACTGATACTAGGGAACCCCTCCTTACCCTTGAGGCACGGTGGTAGATTCATCAAAAAGTCGTAGGGTTTAGTAGAAGCAATGTCTTTGTTCCTGTAACCATGCAAATATGGGTCTTCAAGAATGAGGAACTCTTCGATCCTAGGGTCTGAATACTTGTCGATATCGATCCGGCCGATCAAGCTCAAACGAGTGTTGGCTCGATTCCTAAGCTTTCTCGAAATTTGGCGACTTGCTCCCTTTTGTTTTTGAACCCTATATCTGTGCATTCCTTTGTTTTCTCTTCGTGAGGTATTTCAACATCTGGGTTAATACTAATAATCGGGCTAACTTCAATTTCAAGAACAAAAGGATTAATAACCTTCAACTTAGCATTCCCTTGCTCAAAAATCTTGTAGGTGAAGAATTGCTCAGTATCCCAGAGTTTAGAGGGTTTCTGGTGGTAGAGTCTTGCGTATCAATTGAAAAATTAGATTGGTTTTTAATCAGTGGCTCGTCTAGGCTAGGGTTTACTACAAGAACGGTCATGGAAAAACCATTCCTCACCAAAAACTTATCCAAACAATCACCCACAATTGACAAGTGATGAATCAAAAGGATCCTAATCAATCCGTGATGGAAAAGACTTGAATCAACACTCTGTCTCTTATATCTTTTAGACATTTTATAGAGACTTCTCAGCAGATAAAATGGCATGCTTAATTCAAGACCAATGAAATGCATAAGTAAGCAAATATGGTAGGGGAAGATTAATTTGTATCGACCTTCACAGGTCAGGAATTGTTTGAGGATCATCAATAGGGTATGCCACCTAGGTTTATCCAGGGAGATGGGGATACCTTTTCCGTAGCAGTTGATCTTTCAGGACATCACAAACATGCTCCATGGCACTCCTTCAATTTGTGAGTTTTTGAACCATTTCTCTCATGTCGATGGAAGCCCTATTGCTTCACTTAAAAACCCCTCGGTTATCTCTAACTGTGCATCCCCAATTTTTCGCTCTACAACCATCGAAGGTGTGCGCAAAATCCTGCACCACCTAAAGGTTATAGCCTTCAAATATTTTCAGGAAGCCATCCCAGCCTTGGATTTTTAAGTCTTCAATTGCATTGTCGTGAGTGAGTAATTCCTGGAAGCCATTCGGATCTAAGCGAACAACAGGAGCCATGACAAACACGACTAGAATGTAACATGAATAAATCAAAACAGATTTAGGTTTAAATGGTAGGAGCGATAGGAACAAATCCAGATGGATAGTGGAGAAATGGCCATAACCAAGCATCTGTGTTATCATAGGACAGACAGTGAGAATGAGCGTAGAGGGTTTGATCGTAAAGCTTTACCATTCATAGTAATGAGAGCTTGACATACAGAGTTGAAACCCTATGCATGTAATGAATGGCTCGTTAATACATTGTGCCAGCAGGGTGAGGTTAGGACATGAGTACAACAGGTGCGCATTGATTGTCATGACTACTAACACAACCATAGAATTGGCAAGGGGTTTAAAATATATCAAAACAAAACTCTTCATAAATTGAATACAAACCATCGAACCATACAATAACTATATATAAAAAATCCAAAATATCGAAAATAGGTCATTCCAACATTGGGTTTGGATTTGATATAAGCATGATGACCTTTAAAAGAATGCCTTCTATAGAAAATATAACACCAAGCTAGGCTTTCTTGTTTGATTCTTTCTTTTAGCCATGAATCAAACATAAAACAAAATGAAAACATAATAATAAAGAATTAATGAACATATTTGTTAATCCAGGAATCATATCAAAACGATAATGTTTACAAGATCGAGGAGAAGGAAGCTACAAAAAATGCAATTTCTTGTTTAAATAGAAAAATTATGTAGGGCTGCCAACAATGGCGACGCACTGGGCGAAGAAATTATCTTTGCATCACCAGAAATTTCATGTTAGGATAGATCAAAATGATGAAAAATTAAGGAACAGACGACAGCAAGTCAAGCATTCCGATAAAAACTTAGAAAACATAGTCCAGCATGAGATGTGTTTCTGTCAAAATGTAATCTGGTATCGAATATAGATTACGAGAGGAACGATGTTTATACAACTGCCTCCAATATTGTTGACATAGCCACTGCTGCCAATAGGCGTCCATAGCCTCGACAGGGATGTCACTTAACCCACTCTAATACCTCTATCCTTTCCAAAAGTAATCCATTCATGATGAAGAACATCTTTATTCATGGATTAATTTTAAGGGACATGCCTGATAATTTTCTTGAACTTGGCATTGCTTTGCTGCCAAAAGGCCTGTTCAGTACCTCGGCGAGGTTGCCTTGGTATCATGGATGCATTTACCTGCTACCAACAGACCTGTTCAGTGTCTCTGCGGGTTTACAAACACTTCCCACACCTTGCAGTGCTTTCAACTCTCTAGAATTAATTTACAAATTTGCAGAAATTTTTATGATATTCAAGAGAGTGGGTTGATACTGAAAATTTCAGATTTTGAAAACAAAAATTGATCTCATATAATTCATCTGTTTTTTAAATGATCTTTACCATGATCTGAACACTTAGATTCCTGTTACGAAACCATCTCAAGAACAAGAAGGTATAATCGATTTGTTTTCTTAAAAACAGGGACAATGTTAAGAGTTTATTAATGATAATCGTTATCCTCTCGAGATTTTGAAAAGAAACCAACAACATTGTTTTGAGTAGGAACTTTCTTATTCTTATCTCAGTTTAGAAATTTACAGCATGGTGCTTTGAAAAGTAGTCAGTTGTTGCTCTTGGATAAAAATTCTGATTTTCCTTCCACAAATGAAATGGTGACACAAACATAATTATTTAGAAACAAACCAAAAACAAGCAAAATGAAAAGAACCAAAATTAAAAACAAAAAGAAAATTAAAACAAAAACAAAGATATATACAAAGAGGTGGATCTGGAACCATCAGGTGAAATATATTTTGAGAGCTTGGCCATTCACTGGGAAAATGTATGGCTGTCCCTCCAAATTGTGCAGGCGGAAAGAGATGGGACCTTATTTTTCAGAAACTAAGAATGGCCCCAACCACAAATTCTGTAACTTGATGTGTTCCCCTTTCCCTTCGTGAGCTTTGTCCCACTTGAGAACTAAATCTCCAACATCGAATTTCTTTTCAGAAGAAGAATTCAAATCAAACTAGCATTTTACAATTTGTTGGTGCTGATCCAATTTTTGCTTAGCTTGTGCTCTTACTTCCTCCTGTTTTAACAAGACATGAATTCGACTTTCCAGAGGAGGACAATCCTCTTCTTGGACTTTCTACGATAATTGCAGAGATGAAAGTAAAACATGTGGAGGGAGGATTGCTTCTCTCCCGTAGACGAGAAAGAAAGGGGAATTACCAACATAGGTTTTTGGTGTCACCCTATTAGCCCAAAGTGCATTATATAGTGCGGTGTGCTAGTTCTTATGGTTTTCATAAACTGTCCTCTTAATGATCTTGATTAAATTTTTATTTGTCGATTCTGCTAGACCATTTCCTTGACGATAGTAACTGGCATAATATTTCAACTTAATCCCTTTTTCTAAGGCAAAGAAATTCATATCGAGGGATGAGAAATAAGATGCGTTATCAAAGACTAAACATTTGGGAATGCCTAATTGAGTAATGATATGCGAATTAAGAAAATATATTACCTGATTTGTGTTTACCACTTTCAAAGGTGCATCTTCAGACCATCTGGTAAAATAATCCGTTGCTATAATGATATATTTGTTCTGCTGTGAAGAAGAAGGGTTAATTGGTTCTATGATGTCAAGACCCCATTGCTGAAAAGGTGAATCTACAGTAAAAGGCTGCAAAGAGAATGCTTCCTTTTTCACCCATCCAACAGCCTTTTGGAAGATTATGCATTTACGACACAACGCATAGGTGTATTTAAATAATGTGGGCCAAAAGTACCCATCTCTTAACACTTTTTGAGTAGTGGTGTCTCCACCGAAGTGACCACCAAACTCACCTAAATGAAGTTCAGATAGTACTTTCTCTGCTTCATCCTTTTCCAAACAATGCATAAGAACACCATCAAAATTATTTCGAAATAATACATCATTTATTAACTGGAAAGATGCAGATTTCAATCTTAGTGCTCTTCAGTTTTTAGGATCAATATAGCTAGGAGCAGATCCATGTGTCAAGTATAATTTAATGTTCTCATACCAAGAATTGGTAGCAACTTGTGCACAACTGATTTGTTTTTCGTGATGTTGGTTTACAGTTAAGGTGTTAATTTGACTTTCTTGTTCTTTAATTGAATCAACAACTAGTTTACATAGGCCTTGAACTCTAACAATTTGTGCAAGGGTTATTTCGAGGTCATACTCTTGTAAGGACATCATCCAATTTTCCCTTTTCTCACCCATCTCTTTTTGTACTAGCAGGTTTCTTACAACTGGGTAAGGAACAATAACTTTGGTTCTGGATTTCAACAGGTATGACCGGAAGTGTTTCACTTATTTGAAAACAACATATGCCCTTTGATATATTGTTGGATAATTAATCTCTTCTCCTTTGAAAGATGAGCTCATGAAGGCAATGGGTATCTCATTACTTTCAATGTTTTTCTGTGTTAACACGACAACATAAGATTGGTCAGAAGCAAAGGTGTAAAGAGTGAAATCCTGGGAGAAATCGGGACTCATCAAGGAATGAGATTCTACTATTTATTTTCTAATGGAGTCAAAATCGTGACTTTCTTGTGGTCCCCAATGGTACGGAACATCCTTTTTAATTAAGTTCTTTAATGGTCTCACCATTTTTGAAAAAGGACAAATCTTATGACGGAATTAATCTTGCCTAAAAATGATTGCATGGATTGTTTGGAAGGAGGGGAGAGTTTAGCAATTGCTTGGGTTCTCTCAGGGTCAATGATCATTCCGTCTTTTGATACTATAAACCCCAACAATTTACCTTGCTCTACTACAAAGACCGATTTCTTAGGTTTGAGAGATATACCGAACCTACGACATCGCTACAGGACAACCCTAAGGTGAGACAAGTGATCTTTCTTGTTTTTAGAGTAAACGGTAACGTCATAAAGATAAACCACAAATGATTGATTTATGAGACCATGAAAAGTAATGTCCATTGCTCTCTAGAAATTGGCCCCGACATTTATCAGTCCAAAAGACATTTTCCTGTAGGTATAATTTCCCCATGGGGTACGGAAAGTGGTTTTAAGTTGGTCTGAGGGAGACATGAGGACTTGGTTGTATCCCGAAAAACCATCTAATAGAGATAGTCTTTTGGAACCAGATACCTGTTGAAGAATTTGTTCCATTGGAGGAACGAGATAGTTATTTTTATCATATGCTTGGTTCAAGTTACGAAAGTCAACATAGAGTCGAATTTCACCACTTTTCTTCATTAAAGGAACTATATTAGGCACCCATTGTGTGTGTCTCATTGGGAAAATTATCTTTTCATTTAGTAATTTATTCAGTTCTTTCTTGATGGTGGGTTCCAATTTGGGGTGCATCTTTCTTAATTTCTGCTGAAAAGGTTGAGTTTGTGGTTTCATGGGGATGGCATGTTGTATTATATTAGGATCAAATGTTTTCAAATAGTCATATGTCCAGGCAAAAATGTCTTTAAATTCTTTAAACAATTTTTTAAAAGCAGATATTTCTAGCTCAGAGCATCCCGTTCCCAAATTGATATTTTGGGGATTTTCCTTTGTCCCTAAATTTACCGTCTCATAAATCAAAGAAGAACTGTTTGTTTTACAATTAACTAACCCCCTAAATTTATCATGCAAGTCATAAAACTTCTCTAGTCTTACAACAGATCTGGGGATAGAGTTTACCAGATCAGACGTCAATTCAGGATATCTAGGATCTGATATTACCGTGAAGTTGCAGAGGTTTTCATCGTGAGTGCCTTCATCAATGATTGCGCCTTGGAAAATGTATTTCATGTGCAAAAACTTGATGTTCTGCTGGTCATCATGGAACACTCTCCAATTGGTGATGTTGTCCGGGATCGACGACCTGAACAACAATTCAATCGAAAACGCATTAGGAGAAATACATTTTGCGGGCAATAGTTTAGAAGCGACGTTTAGCCAATAAATCATCCTCTGAATTACTTAGTTTAGGAATGGAATTTATGTTAAATGCTGAAATTTTTTGCATTAAACTCCATACCTCACTTTGGTAACTTTTCAAATGTGGTGACAATCAATGTATGGAGTTTCTTACCTGCCTAACCACAATTTTTGAATCACTGAATACCATTAAATTACGTATGTCCATATCCAAAACTTTCCTAAGCCCTTGTAAAAGTGCTTCATATTCGGCAGTGTTATTAGTGCACTCGAACTCTAATCGACAGACAATGAAAGTCTTATTACCTGTGGGATATATGAGTACACATCCTGCACCGGCTCCTTTGGATTTGGATCTGTCAAAGTACAATGACCATATCTGAGATTTGTCAGGAGTGTTTGGCACACTTGGCAAAGCTGATGTTTGAGTATAGGTCATAACTTTTGATTGCTGCCCAGGATCAGTGATGGGGGAAATTTAATTCATGAAGTTACCAAAGAAGGTATTCATTCCCTACATTTCAAATAAATTAGTAAATGCAGTAAAAGGTTCGTTTGCATCATTTAGATCGATCACGGTGTGCTTAAGATAGATTTCTCGATTTATCCTAATTTTATTGGGCTGTCCATTTTCCGGTAGCAAAAAATGAGACCAATTTGTGGAAAAGTAACCATGTAGCTGTTCGGACCAGTCCCTGCTTAAAAACAAACCATAAACTTTAGGGATGTCAACAACAATAATGTCAATTATCTGATGGACCTTAGGATTGGAAGATAATCTAACAAGAACATTCTTAAGTTCATCGATTACCTTTACATTTGTTTGATCTAGCTGAATGATTTTGAGATCAGAAGGTTTAACTTTTGCGTTAATTTTTTGACAAACAGATAGCGACATGACATTTGACGATGCACCAGAATCAACCATACACTTATGTACATTCCTATTAAAAATTTCAAAAGTTAACAAGAAAGGCGGGACATTTTTTCGAGTGTTAACAACAGAATTCTGTTGATTTTTAACTGTTGTCCCTAAAACAATTTTATTTACATTTGCTACAGTTTTTCAGCTAAAACCCTTTTATCTGGAAGTTCAGATGTCATTTTAGTCGGGATCTTTTGGGCTATTTTTGAACCAATTTCTGTTGTTTTCTTGCTGCTAGGATTGTTGTTTTGACGGTTTTCAGCAATACTCTGCAACATTTTCTGCATAATAAGGGGAAATTTCATAAACTAAAAAACATAAATATTAGCCCTCAGTTTTTTTAGATCTTCAATTAAATCGTATTCTAAAACAAGGGTTGCTAAACTTTGTTTAATTTCAGCTTGCTTCGACTGTTTTGGAAGCGTATTATTACTCGCTTTAGAAGAAGGTTTGTTCTATGTTTTTCTTCTTGTGTTGTTGGGATAGACAGTTTCAAAATTTGCTTGGAAAATACTGTCAAAGAAGTGACCGAAGATATTGTGGGATGAATCTTCTTCTTCTTGTACTTCTTCCTCAGCTACATCTTCAGAACTTTCAGGAGGGGTAGAAGCAAAATTATCATGTGCTTCTAGAATGGTTTGCAAAGCGTACTGCAAGCTTTCGAAATTAAGACCTTCAGTGGTTGGGTTTGGCCGGTTGGGAGGAAAAGGTTTTCTGAATGGAGGTTTTAAACTTCCTTTTCTTGAGGATGCCTCGGCTGATCTCTTCAATTCCACGACTTGATTTGATAGTTTTTGGAAATATTTTTGTAAGCTTTCTAAGTCTAAAGTTTCAGTTTGACTTTTGGCTTGGGGAGGCCTAGTAAGGATTTATATTTTCTTTTTAGAGGATGAAGTTGTTTTAGCTTCACTATTGATATTGTCTTTTAATCTTAATATATCCTTTTCAATTTGGCTTGCCTCCTCAAAGGCTTCCACCAGTGTACTCTTTTTAGATCTTTTGACCTAAATTGCTATGTTATTATGTAGAGCTTTGGTGTAATATGCGACAATTAGACTTTCAACAGGCATTCAATCTCTGGGAATTCGATTCTTTAACGTAAGAAATATCTGGTTAAAATATTTTTACATTCTCCTTAGGATTCATTTTTAGACTAGAGAGCTCCATAACCAAGACTTCGGGAGATTTATCATCTCCAAACTTTTCTAAGAAACTGGTTTCAAACTTGTCCCAAGAGATGATGGTATGGGGCTGTTGGGAAAAATACCATGTGGAGGCATTGCCCTCAAAAGTATAAGGAAAGAGTCTACATACTACATCTTCATTCTCTACATTTCAGAGTCTAATGGCCAACATAATTTTTTTTATGTGATCCTCAACAGATTGTTTAGAATCTGGATCAAATTTAGGAAACCATTTCTCTGGGTGTTTCGACAATGGGTGTTGCGGTCCAGGTACAACCATGCCATATTGATCGAGTCGAGGTCTAGCAGGATTGTTTTGGTTTGCCATGGGTGTTGGTGGTGTCGAAGGCTGAGATGATTCAGACGAGGAACTTCCTTCGTCATATGATTGTCCTCCTGAAGAGGATGGAAATGAACCAGGTGGGGAAGGTGGGATACCAGACCCTCCGACTCGAAGAGTAGGTGTTTCGATAGGATCAGTGGTATTATCTCCTAAAGGGTTTGAGAGTAGACCAGTGCCTTCAAGTTGTTCTTGGATATCCGAGAAATCTAAGGGTTGGTTAAGTGGCATACCAGGTGTTTGATACGGGCCAAGGCACTATGTGTCATTATGAGTGACTGATGAACAATTTCTTGAATGTCCGCTGCTTGAGGAGATGGTGTCACTGGTTCAACATGAAACTTAGGATTATTGCTTGAGGTAGTTGTTGCTTCAACTGTAACGTTGTTGTCTGAGTGACTACGTGTTACAATAGGGGAGCAAGTGTGTGGGGGGGGAGTCTTGCAACCTCCACATGCCATCAATTGAATTCAGGCCCTCCTTCTAGCGCCATTTGTTGACGGGAAAATTTGACAGACCATCAACTGGAAGAATAGGTCCAATTTGGGGTTGTCTAAATAACCCAGGCCATTTGGTGTAACCTATTCTGAAAGGTTTAATAGCTCTATTAGCCAATATAGGGTCCTAAAATAAAGAAAATAAATAAACTAACTAATGCTAAGACTATATATGTATACTTTAATCTAATTATTTAAAAATACATTCAACAAAAAGATAAATATGAGCATGCCATTATGTACATAGTAATTACAAATTGCAAGTTTTTTGTTTAGTAGATGCCTTGCAAAATCAATGTTTGGTAATTGTTTGCAAAAGTAGATAAAGAAAGAACATTTTTTATATTTTATGTTTTCTAATCATAAATCTAAGAACTTAAATAAAATATGTTATGAAACAAGGATAGAGTGATGGTCAAAGCCAATCTAAACCTTTCTTGTTTCACTTATAGACAAACTAATAACATAAATTAAATGGAAATAAATCTAACCTGAAATTAGTTTGATAACATGTATGTGCCTCTGTGCGATCCAGCACTCTAGCTGTCATGCCTGTAAGAAAAATCTATGACAGGTTTGTACAGATACCTCCCGAACAAACTCCAGGATTTTATTGGCATCTAGAATATGAGAACCTAATAATAGACATGTATACACAATGATCTTATAATTATGAACGATTACAGTAACATAGATCTTAATGTAAAACATTCATTTTATCAATCAACTAAACATCATGGGTAAATCATGATATTAAAATAGATATCACGATCACAATGATAATTTGTGAAACAACAAATTATGAACAACATTTAAAACATGAATAAAATGGAACATCATATGTCATTGAGACTAAAGTTATACAACACATTACTATTCCAAAATAAGAGAAACAAAACATAAATGAGATAGCATTCAAATTGGTCTAAAGCTGAAATGATATAAGCTGTTCCATTAAGTTCTGAAGATCATTTGTCCATAATCTGTTCCAGGCGAATATATTTTTACTTACACAATGAAAAGTATTTAAAGTGATTTGAAATCACATCCTCCTATCTCATAGGATAGGATAGGATTTCATAAATTCAAAATATTACAAAAATAGTGGGCTAACATCCAATCATAATAAAGTTGATTATACTCAAAACTTAATCAAAGTTTTTGTAAAACAAACAGAAAAGGAACTACTAATCATTCAAATGAATAATCGAACATGTTTCCCCCAGATGATCAACAACAAGATCTACTATTTTTTGAAAAACGAAACAAGAATAAGCTAGAAAATTACTCATAACTAATTTCTAAATTTCTTTTATTTAAAATAGACTTGGCTACAAAATCTAAAGCTTTTGTAGCCTAATATTATCTTAGCAAACAAAATCAAATTCCAAACTGAATCAATTCAAAATAGATAACAGGGATATAGTAAGAGGAAAAATGTTTTAGCATTTCAAAAATTGACTAAAGATGGGTCGGGTAGTTTAGAATTAATTATCTCTTTGACACTGGTTGAGTTTTTTATCACAGTGTTCCCAGACCTCTTAATGAATTTAGCCCCTTTCTCTACATGTGTTTTGAGATTGATATTTTATCGTCTCAATGATTCATTCTGAGCAGTAAGCATTTTGATTCGGGCTTGGAGAAGGGGGATATCGGTATAATACCGCCCGATCCAAAGGAAACAATAATCACACTGTACAGGAGGAATGGAAGATCTATGGAGAGCATGGTCAAACATGGGTGTATCCACCTTATCTATTATCTACTTCTGATCAGGCCTGATACTAGGGAACCCCTCCTTACCCTTGAGGCATGGTGGTAGATTCGTTACAAAGTCGTAGGGTTTAGTAAAATCATTGTCTTTCTTCTTGTAACCATGCAAATCTAGGTCTTCAAGAACGAGGAACTCTTCGATCTCAGGGTCTGAATACTCGTCGATCTCGATCGGTCTGATCGAGCTCAGATGAGTGTTGAATCGATTCCTAAGATTTCTCAAAATTTGGCGACCTGCCCTTTTGTTTTTGAACCCTATATCTGTGTATTCCTTTGTTTTTTCTTCATGAGGTCTTTCAACATATGGGTTAATACTAAAAATTGGGCTAGCTTCAATTTTAGGAACACAAGGATTAATAACCTTCAAATTAGCATTCCCTTGCTCAGAAAATCCTGTAGGTGAAGACTTGCTCAGTATCCCAACATTTAGAGGGTTTCTGTTGGTAGATTCCGACGTATCAATTGAAAAATTAGACTAGTTTTTAATCAGTGGCTAGTCTAGGCTAGGGTTTACTACAGGAACGGTCATGGAAAAACCATTCCTCACCAAAAAATTATCCCAGTGATCACCCACAGTTGACAAGTGATGAATCAAAAGGATCCTAATCAATTCGTGATGGAAAAGACTTGAATCAACACTCTGTCTCTTATATCTTTTGAACATTTTATAGAGACTTCTCAGCAGATAAAATGACATGCTTAATTCAAAACCAATGAAATGCATAAGTAAATGAATATGGTAGAGGAATATTAATCCGTATCGACCTTCACAGGTCACGAATTGTTTAAGGATCATCCAAAGGCTATTCCACCTAGGTTTAACCAATGAGATGGGGATACCTTTTTCGCAGCAATTGATCTTTTGAGATGTCACAAACAGGCTCCATGGAACTCCTTCAATTCGTAAGTTTTTGAACCATTTATCTCCTATAGATGGAATCCCTATTGCTTCACTTACAAACCCCTCGGTTAGCTATAATTGTGCATCCCCAATTTTCTCTCTACAACCATCGAAGGTCTACGCGAAAGCCTGCGCCACCTGAAGGTTATATCCTTCAAATATTTTCAGGAAGCCATCCCAGCCTTTTCTTTTTAAGTCTTCGATTGCATCGTCATGAGTGATTAATGCCTGGAAGCCATTTAGATCCAAGCAAACAACAGGAGCCATGAAAAACACGACTAGAATGTAACAGGAATAACTCAAAACAGTTTTAGGTTTAAATGGTAGGAGCGATAGGAACAAATCTGGATGGATAGTGGAAAAATGGCCATAACCAAGCCTATGTGTTATCATAGCATAGACAATGAGAATGGGCGTGGAGGGTTTGATTGTAAAGATTTACCATTCCTGGTAATGAGAGCCTGGCATACAAAGTTGAAACCCTATGCCTGTAATGAATGGCTCGTTAATACATTGTGCTAGCAGGATGAGGTAAGGACATGAGTACAATAGGTGCGCATTGATTGTCATGACTACTAACATGACCATCAAATTGGCAAGGGGTTTAAAATATATCAAAACAAAACTCTTCATAAATTGAATACAAACCATCAAACCATACAATAACTATATATAAAAAATCCAAAATATCAAAAATAGGTCATTCCAACATTGGGTTTGGATTTGATATAAGCATGACGACCTTTAAAATAATGCCTTCTATAGAAAATATAACACCAAGCTAGGTTTTCATGTTTTATTCATGCTTTCAGTCATGAATCAAACATAAAAAAAATGAAAATGCAATAATAAAGAATTAATGAACATATTTTCTAATCTAGTAATCATCTCAAAACGATAATGTTCACAAGATCGAGGTGAAGGAAGCTATAGAAAATGAAATTTCTTGTTTAAATAGCAAAATTATGTAGGGATGCCAACAAAACGATCTGTCAAGAGCAATGGATCTCTGGTTTGACAACAGTATTGGAGGGTACATTACTGAATTTGCTATTGACAGAGTGGAATCATATAGTCAAGCAGAGAGTTATTTCTTTAAGGGACCTAGAGGAACGTTTCTACACTTTTTGAAGTTGAAGATTAAGATGCTATTTCATGAGAAGAATATATTGAATATGGAGTAATCAATTGGAGTTTAAAGATAATGTTCAAGAATTTAGACAACGACAATGACACATAGGTTGGATACACGTGTAATGGGAGATCATTTACAGAGGTTCCTCTTGCGAACCTCTTTAAGTAGATTTACGGGCCATTAGCACAAGACGAAGGATTCTACAGTTGAGAAGAAGGAGCGCTATCAGACGAAGAGTACTTAGAGTTCGCAAGGGAAAAGGAAGTAGAGATTGAAGAACTTCGTTGAGAAGAACCTGAAATTTTAGGTACTATGCCTATTGTCAAAGTAAGTATTTCTACTCCTCCTATTGTTTTAGAATCACATAGTAACCAGAGTAACCAGAGTAATTAGAGAACTCAGAGTACCATCGCAAGCAATTTAGTACTGACTCAGTCGAGAAACCAAGGAAAATCAATGGAAGATGAAATGAGGTTACCTACTTTTAGAGGAGATGTATCTGAGGATCCTGACCAACACTGGTTCTTATGTGAAGATGTATGGAGCATTAAGCAAGTCACCGACGAAGCTATTAAGAGAGATCAATTTAGTACTACCTTGAGGGATCGTGCAGTGAGATGGTATATGAAGTTTTTTACATGATATGTATAGCCTAAACCGCTGAATGACATTAACACTGCATTGAGTGAATAATTCAAGAAGCCTAAGTTAGAGTCGCAGTGAATTACAGATTTGAAGGAAATCAAGAAGAAGGTGACTGAACCTGTTTGGGAATTTGATCAAAGGTTTAAGACCTTGAAATTCCATTTAAGTTTTCAAATTCCAGATGAACAACATAAGGAATGGTTCATCGTTGTCGTCTTGCCACACATTAGAGTTCCTCTGATGCAACAAAAGGTCGCTTCACAGGATGAAACATTAGAGTTTTCCATGAAACTGGAAGCATCCCCTATAGGAGAATCTAGTCCATGTATGAGTCAGATTTTGAATCAATTAACTAGTTTATGTTTACAGGTTGAAAACATGAAGAAAAAAAAAGGAAGAGAGAAAAGAGAAGACATATGGTATATTAGATGTAAATAAGAGGGCCATGATAAAGAGCAATGTCATTTATTTAATGAATACTTGGCCTCTAGATCCTCTAACCCTTTAAAGCAGGCTACTTTACCACGGTACGAGGTATGTAGAAATAAACATCACCCTGGTGAATGTTATTATATGCAGAAATATGTCCAGACACCCACCAATATTTATTCCACATTTTGTAAATCTGTGGGGCATGATGAGAGGGACTATAGGGATTATGATATCATGCATGAAAGGTCAAGGGATGCATATATAATTCAAGGAGAATTATAGTCAGAAGGAAATTTTGCGTAGTTCAATTCCATAGGAAGAGGAAACTTCAACCCTCGTGGTGGGTTCAGAGGAAGAGGATGAGGAGGAGGCATGGGTCAAGGTTGAGGTCATATTATTTTCTATAATTGTGCCCAACTAGGTCATTTGGCAAGGGATTTTCATAACTCTTGTACTACTTGCATCTACTATAATTCATTTGACCATGTTATTGAAGAATGTCCAATATTGTTAGCTAAAGTTCAGGAAAGATGAGGTGGAAACCAACAAGTCCAAATAATATCAGTTAAACCTTGCGGTGAGGAACCAGAGTTGTTGTTATTACTAGAGGAGACGTTGTCACATGAGAAGATAGGGTGACTCTAGAAAATACTACAAATGGATCAAGTATCAGAAGAGCTTCAGAGAAGGCAACATTGTTTGATCCAAGGAAAGAAAAGCATACTTTTGAAGAAGCAAGAAGATAATTTGTCGCTGAACATGATTCTTCTTCTCAGACACAACCAGAAGTAAGGGAATGTGAAATGCCTCCAATATTTGATCAGTCTGCCCCACCTAGACAAGTAAAAGAGGTAATCAATCTTGTGGACTTCTTGTATACTTGTATTAATTTGATTAAAGATGAAAGAGTTGTGCAGGAACTACAACACCTGATAAGACAATATGAAATTGGAATAGTAAATCCTCTGCTGAGTAGATTTGTGAATCAAGTATCTAGAAAAAGGAGGACAAGCAAGGAACTACACCTTAGTTCTCATATTGGAGACTACGACATAGTCTATGTGGTCCTAGACCTGGGATCAGAAGTAAATGTTATGATAAAGCAGACTTGGGCATTGATGGGAAAACCTAATTTGATTTACTCTCCTATTAGGCTCAAGATGGCTAATCAACATGTGGTAAGCCCCTTTGGAATACTAGATCATGTCCCCATGGACATCGACGGAGTGAGGACATTTGTAGACTTCGAAGTAATCGAGATTGTTGATTATAGTTGTCCCTATCCTGCGTTGTTGGTTATTGATTGAGATTTTGACAATTTGACTATTGTTGATATGAAAAAGAGAAGAATGACGTTTGAAGGTGATGGCCTTAGGGTCATCGCACCTCTCGATTCTGATGAAGGTCGCAGATACACAGAACCTATAAGAGAAGAAGTTCGTGCATATGATCTAGAGAACATCTATAAACTGACAACATGACAACATGATTATATTAATCCTACAATAGATGTAAATCTAAGTTGGAGAAGTGAAAGTGCATGCTCGTCAGATTCAGAAGAAGCATTGGAAAATTGGTAGAACAAAATGTATGAAGTCTCTACATGGAGGTGTGCTAGATTGACTAAGGAAGTTCATTGGATTGACACAAAAGTAAGTAATCTTCCTACATTTGAGGGTTTGAATAATTTAGAGACATTTCTATTTGAATTTGAAGGGGTTGTACTAGTACAATAGAGGTTGTTGGCACTATATAAAGCCTTGAAAGCAACACCAACTAGATGGTGGGAAACACACAAGAAGAACATCGCGGAGTGGGTACAATGTCACACTTTGTTGATAGTGCACTTTTCAGACCAAGATGAAGGTTGTGAAGTTTGATACACAAGTCAGAGTTTTCCTAAGAACCATGTGTGAAGTTGTGAGGAAGCCTAGAGCATAATTTATAAAGAATAGTGGGTACATAAGTTCATTAACACCTTAGATACTATGCCTATCAATTGGTATCTTCAAGTAGAACTGCGCTTAGTCACTATACATTAGTATGGTATGACCCAAAACTTTATAGCTAC
This sequence comes from Picea glauca, assembly GCA_000966675.3. Taxonomy (NCBI): domain Eukaryota; kingdom Viridiplantae; phylum Streptophyta; class Pinopsida; order Pinales; family Pinaceae; genus Picea; species Picea glauca. Next base: position 960,295 of record JZKD02S1673383.1, read on the forward strand.
ATTCCTATTTGAAAGTCAATACCCCACAGTAAATCAGGATTTACAAATTGTAAGACAGAAGGTTTTTGAGGAGGCACCTAAGCCCCCTCTTGAACAAGAAGAAGATGAATGGACTGAGCCTCTTCAACGGTTACATGGTTGTTATAATATTAATGTTGATGAGGATGATGACCCTAGGAATGTGAAAATTTCAGAAACTGAAGGACAAAGAGACATACAAGGGCCAGACATTGAATTACCTTTTGTTGGGCACCCTATTAAAATTAAGAAGGTTAATATTGGAACAAAGAAAGCACTTAAGTTGGAAAATGTTGGAGACTATTGGGATGCTGCTACTATTATTAAGATTACAGAACTATTTCATGATTATTGGGACTTGTTTCCAACCAAGTTCAAAGACATGAAGGGAATTAAAGGGCCCATGGGAGAAATGAAGATTCCATTGAAAGAAAATGCAAGGCCTGTCAAGCAGAGGCCTTACAGACTGGATCCTAAGTACAACCAAAAAGTTAAGATTGAATTAGATAGAATGCTGGAAGCAGGAATTATAAAACCAGTCGAAGAATATGAATGGATCAGTCCTATGGTGGTCCAAGATAAGAAGACAAGAGAAATAAAAATCTGTGTATATCTAAGGAAATTGAATGATGCATGTTTACATGATCCATTTCCTACACCGTTTACTTATGAAGTTCTAGATAATGCAGGAAGACAAGAATTTTATTCATTCACAGATGGATTCTCAGTCTATCACCAAATCAGAATTGCTAAGGAGGATAGACATAAGACTACATTTGCAATAGAATGGGGTTCTTTTCAGTACACTGTGATGCATTTTGGCTTGAAGAATGCACCAACCATCTTTTCCAGGGTGGTGGTCGAAGCATTTAAGGGATTTTTACATAATTTTTTGGAGGCATACTTTGATGATTGGACTGTTTTTAGTCTATTTAAATTTCATATTGAATGTTTGAGAATAATGTTGGATAAGTGCATGCAATGTCAGATTGCCCTGAATTTGAAGAAGTGTATTTTCTTTTCACCGTTTGGAGTGTTGTTAGGACACATTGTGTGTAAGAAGGGGTTGTTGGTAGATCCTTCCAAGATTTCTATCATTGTTGATCTACCTCTTCCTACTTTGGTTAGACAGTTGCGCACTATATTGGGTTACACTGGATACTACAGAAAGTTTATTAAGGGTTACACACAGATAAAAAAACCTATGGAGAAGCTATTAAATAAGGATAGTAATTTTCAATGGACAGAGGAATGCCAGTAAAGCATCGACACATTAAAGAAGAAAATGGTCACTATGCCTATTTTGTTTTTTCCATATTGGATTAAGGAATTCCATGTTCATGTCGATGCTTCATCCATTGCATTAGGAGAATTTTTAGCACAACCAGGTGTAGGATATATTGACCACCCTATAGCCTTTTCTAGCATGAAGCTTTCTTCATATGAAATGAATTATACTACCACTGAAAGAGAAGGCTTAGCTATGGTTTATGCACTGCAGAATTTTAGACACTACTTGTTGGGAGCACATTTTAATATGTTTACTGATCATTCTGCATTGAAGTACTTAGTCAACAAGCCAATATTGGGGGGAAGAATATGCAGATGGTTGTTATTATTCCAGGAGTATGAATTTGAGATTATGGTCAAGCCACGGAGAATGAATAAGGGACCTGGCCACTTATCTAGGTTAGAACATGGAGAGAAACCTACTAGTTTGGATGATACACTACCAGATGCACAATTTTTGGCCATTTGGAAAGTTGATGATCACTTCGCCGAGATAATACATTTCCTGTCCATAGGAATGGAACCTCACGAGTATACATTTATTCAGAAGAAACAGTTGGTAGTCCGCGCTGCAGATTTTCAACTTATAGCTGGATAGTTATATAAGATGGGACCATATGAAATATTAAGAAGATTTTTTATTGTTACACATTATTTTGGTCACCTCAGTGATCACCTGACAAGAAGTGTTCATGTTCCCTAAAATTATAAAAAGAGACTTTCTCCAGGAGAAAAGTGATTTGATTTCCTTTGCCAGAAAACCGTATGAAGGAAGGTCATCGTACCCTACTCTATTCATGAGGTGCGATGATGCCTGATCGTTGCATCCTGCATCATACCTAGACTGTGATGTCATCACAGGATGCTAGTTCATTAGGGTGTGACGATGCTTTAAGATTGGGAAAAGTCAAATTTCACGAATTTTCTAGAAGGTGAAGTGGTCTTCGATCGGTTTGGATCTTACTCACTTCTCTGATTTGGTGGGATAATCTTAGTCTCCTCACCCATCTCTCTTTCACACTATATAAATAGGGATCTCTCTTGGAAAAATCTAAGGTTTAATAGGCTAAGAATTGTATGGAGAGTTCTACATTAGATCATGCTTGAGAGCCTCATTTCAGTTCATCAAGTCATTGTGGATCTTCTTCATTCAAGGTTGGATAAAATTCGTGTGTGTTGGAGAAAAGGGTCGTTGAAAGGGGACCTTGCGACATCAAGGATTTGGTTGTAATATCCACTTTCATTTAATATGATACTACATTATGTTTATTTCCCATAAAACTAGTCTTGTTTTATTGTATGATTCCTTGATCACATGCATAGGTTCTTGTTGAGTATATTGTGTTGCTTTCACTTTGGTTGGCTTGTATTCCCTTATAGGTTCAATTTCATTGGAGCATTGGAACGGAGCTAGGATGGCAATGAAAAGAGGAAATGACACTTAAAAGGTGTGTTGTCCATCTCTTGTTAACTAGTAGACTCAATAATTAGAACTTAGGGAAAGCTCCATATTATGTTCTGTTTTGTTCTAGTTTCCAGTGGGATTTAGGGAGATCTGTTTATGTCTTCATTTACTGATTAATCCTATAACAGTTATGGAGTCAGAAATAACATTGATTTTTGCAGAAGAGCATGAAGGCATCACAGGGGAACATTATGTAGGGAAAGAAACAACGCAGAAGGTTCTCAGAGCTGGCCTCTGGTGGCCCACCTTACATACAAATGTTAAGGAATAATATAGAGCCTATGATGTATGTCAAAGAATAGGGAATCCTTCTAGAAGGGACAATATGCCCTTAGCACCTCAGTTAACTTTATAGGCATTTAATAAATGGGCCATTGACTTTCTGGAACCTATCAACCCACCAGGAAAGCGCACAGGAGCTCGATATATCATCACTGCTAAAGAGTATTTGACCAGATGGGCAGAAGCAAGAGCAGTTAAAGACTGTAGTGGAGCTACAGCTGCGCGGTTCATCTTTGATGATATCATAACCAGATTTGGATGCCTGAAGATCCTTATGAGTGATCAAGGCACACACTTCATTAACAAAAATATTGAAGCCTTGACTCAGGAGTTCAAAGTTCACCATCAGAAGAGCACACCATACCACCCATAGGCGAATGGTGGAGTCGAAGCTTTCAATAAGATTTTGGAAACAACGCTAACTAAGATCTGCAGTGTTAATAGGGATGATTGGGATTTGAGAATTCCAGCAGTGTTATGGGCTTATCGAACTATTTTCAAAGAGTTAACAACGCAGACCCCCTTCAAGTTAGTTTATGGCCTAGAAGCAGTGGTACCTATGGAATATTTGGTTCCTAATTTAAGAATTGTCACATTTATAGGTATGGATGACATAGGTGATGTTCAATAAAGGCTCACATAGTTAATGGAACTAGAGGAAGACAAGTTCATTGCAAGATTTCATCAGCAGGTACAAAAAGAATGAGAAAAAGCTTACCATGACAGACACATCAAGAAGAAAGCATTTAAACATGCATATTTGGTACTTTTATATGACAAAAAGTTCATGAAGCATCCAGGAAAGTTCAGGACATATTGGCTTGGTCCATTCGATGTTGTCTATGTTACAGAAGGTGGATTTGTGTAGTTGAAGACTCTTAATGGAGAATGTAAGGATGGTTTAGTAAATGGGAGTTGATTGAAGCGGTATTGTGACAACCAGCTACCTCGTATTTGTTAGTAAAAGCAAAGGAAGAAGGGTCTAGTTACCGAGTGCAGTTGAAATTAGGTACCAGACACAAAAATTACATTATGCACATAATAGGGAGGGACAGAGAAGAAAGGACAGGCTGCTCCACGCTATCTGCAGTCGAAGTAATACAGAAGGATTAACCCTGCAGTAACTCGGGACGAGTTACATGTGAGTGTTGGGGGCTTGTTGGCCCTTGGTTGTGTATTAAGGAAGAAAGTGATGATTAAGGAAGAATAAATACAAAGTATGGAGTGCGTGGAAGGCACACAAACCGAGGAGGGGTTGAAGTGGTTAAGGAAGAAGAAAAGAAGGAGCGAAGTAAAGGAAAGAAAGCCATTGACAGAGAAGATCAAGGAAGACAAAAAAACAAATAAGATAGATCGTGGACAAGATAACAAGTTGAAGAAGATACTAATGAGTTCTTTGGAGCACCTCACGAAGAAGAAGGAAGAAAAGGTCGACGAAGTCCTTAAAATGTGTGTTATGTGGACCTAGGGTTTTGGCATATGGGCTTCGATTTAGGGTTTCTAAGAGTTGTGGAATGTATAAATAGAGGTCTAGAAGAATTGAGAAAAGAGAGTGTTATGTCTTCAATGCGAGTGATGGCTTTCTCGGTGACCAAAAGAGATGAATTTTTCACTTGAAATTTCCTCTTGACTTCTTGCAATTCACACCCATTACAAGGGGAATAAATGTTAGGATATTTAAACACTTAGGATTTAGTTAAGATCAACTTGATCTAATGTTTCATTAGGCAAAAGTGTGTTTCTTTAGTATGCATTTTTATTCATTTGTAGTTAGGTAATCCGATGGTTACGATATGTTCCTGACATAGAGTGATCTGATGGTTCATATTCTTCTTGATCTTAATGACTACATTGATCTATGGATTAATAATCAATTGGTACATGATATTTATTTAGAGAGCATGGATGGTCATTTTTTGATTATCGATTGTGAGAAACTCTCTTTTAAATCTCTCTGTAATATTTTTCTTTTTCATTAATAAATTGCTCCAAGTGACCATGTTCGCTAGCGCTGTGGATGTTTCCCCATAGGGATTTTACCACATCAAAACATCAATGTGTTGATATTTGATCTAGTTGTGTGATTGGTTACTGAAGGTGTTCATTCTTTGTTGGAATACTTGTGATTTCAAACATGGTATCAAAGTGCATTTGAAAACCCACTCCTGTTGTAGATCAAGATCGTGAAGATGTGTTGTTGAATCTATAGTTTCTACCATTTCCATACATTTATAGGCCATAGGACTTTTCCATTACATATGAAGTTCTCGTTTCAGTTAGGAATGTCTTTCGTTTCACTCAAAAAAGTTTATTTTTGCTGAAGATACGACCATTTTAGTCAGATCCGGAGGTATAAAGCTTGCATATGCCCTTTTAATTTTTTTCAAAGATAATATTTCAATTTTATGTTTTTTATTTCCAGGTTGCTACTCTTTTTTATCTGCGTATGCTCTTTTTCCCATGCTTTGTGCAATCTTGACAAATAAAAAAAAAAGCGAAAAGGGTTTTCATGTTTGCATATTCTCTTTTCCATTCGCTCTGTGTGATCTTAGTAAATCATATTCAAAGGGAAATTTTCATTTTCCAGGTAAGATAACTGAGATGTCGCCAAAAAATGAAATTTTTTTCTTGTGTGAAAACATTTCTTTATGAGCACTCTCTCCAAGACTGTCTTCAACAACAACAAAAACAATATCAATCCTCAAAAGTCTTGAGTTCAAGTCTTTTTTTTGTTACTTTTTTTTGAAAGAGTTCATGCATCCATTGTAAATTGTATTTCACTTAAATTATAAAAGTGAATCACTATAAGTAGCTTTAAAATTTTATTTTAAAGTTATT
>JZKD02S1673383.1:972701-983450 GCA_000966675.3 Picea glauca
ACTCAGAAATATCACCATGGGAATCAAATTACTCCCAAAACTACAAATAAAGCATGTTGCTAAAAAAATACCCTCACAACTGCCACCACTTCTTAGATGTTGGCAAGAACAAGGTGTCTCATTGAGGTAGCTCTCATTTCCCTCTCAAACCTGCATCAAATTATTGTAGATTGCATGCACTCGCCTCAAAGGCCAACTCGAGTTGTCCAGGCTTGCCCAAACACGTCTTGATGATACCATGCACTACCACAATTGATATGGACAAAAATTCTAGAGTTGGAGAACTTAACAACATGTCAATTTCAATTGTATTTTTAATGCTAAATTTAAAAAGATGATGGACAAAGAGAAACAAAATATAGAAATATGAATGTCAAAAATATCTCAATAATTACATATACCACTGATTTTCAACCATGACAATGAACCTCTCTAAATTACAGTATAACTATCATTGCTATTGGTGTTTTATAAATGTTATAAGTTGGTTGTCATTCAAAAAGGTAACACACTGAGTCTCACACATTCACTTGTCCATTGTGCTTAAAACAGGAAGGCAATATATCTTCAACACTAGTGAAGCCTAAAAGTTGATAACTATTTTCATATATATAAATTCATTTCAAATATCCTCTATAATGAGGGATTAAGAAAAAAACCTATCATTTCAACGTTCTAAACAAGATTTTTCAAACGATTTCACCTGGGGTGAGCTCTACAATCTCTGCAAGGTTTAGGGTTTTCATGCTCCAGCTTCCCTCCCACCCTGACCACTTCTGGCCTCCTCGGTACGTACTAAAATTCTATGCTCCCTTGCACTGACCGCCACAGAAGAATGGCAACAGAAGGGGGAGTGAAAGCCCCCTCTTACTGTAACATTGCCACAAATTATCCGGAGAACTCACAAGCATGTCTTCTGTTGTTTGATCCGACATTGCACTTACGAGACCAATACCTGTAAGAAGAAATGGATATAAGAAAATAATCGAACATGGATGTTGAGTCCTCACATCCAAAAGAAGCTCGGGCCTGGATACCCGACAAATGCATCCCCCACGCCCTAGTTGCGCCCAGGTACGTCATCAAAACCACCAGTATAGGGGAGCATATGTAGTTGATGAGATACCATGCCCTCATAGGAAAATTCCTAGGTCTATGGCCCTCATAAAAGGACCTAGCTCACTGGATCAAGCTATGGTGGGACCCCAAGGGAGACTATGAGCTCCAACTAAGCTCCAAAGGATTATTTACAGTAATATTCTACAACTTGGAGGACAAGGAAAATATCTTTGAAGAGGAATCGTATTTCTACAACTCGGCTGGCCTTTACCTACGTTTCTGGACAGACCACTTCTGCCCAGAAAAGGAAAACTTCACATATGCACTGGTATGGATACGCCTCTATTCCCTACCTCAAGAGTTTTGTTTAGAAGAAATTTTACTAGGCATAGGCAACACCCTGGGTAAATATGTCAAATCTTATGAAGCTACCAAATAGTGAAAATACACCTCTTATGCAAGGATATGTGTCTATATGAACATCTCTAAAGCTCTGCCAGGCACAGTTACCCTAGAATGCCAAGACGAGGAATGGGCCCAAACCATAGACTATGAACACATCCCTTTTAGATATCAAAAATTCCATGAACATGGACATCTCTTCAGAGACTTCCCTCTCAATGCCCCCCACCCCCCCCCAAGAACATAGTTGAAGAGAAACCAAAGGAAGGATTTACCCAGGTTCAAATTCGAAGGAGACAAGCACAAAAGAAGCCCACAACCATCAATGGAAGAAAGAACCCAAATAATAATTCATTTGAATCCCTCAACCGCCTTCCAGAGGAAGAAGAGGTGTAAAACCCTCACAAGTATGCAGGGAAAGATCCCAGTAAGCACAAGGAAGAGAATTCGTCACAAGAGTATCAAACTCCAGCAAATCAAGAAGATCCACAAACTCACCCAGTCTCAGGAAAAGAACCAGAAAGAGAGGAAGACACAATCATGGAAATGGATGAGTAGGACCTAGCAGAAATCGACCTAGACAGGTTAGAAGAAGCACTCGACAAGAAGGATCTCCAAACCTTACCAGAGGACCAACTCAAGAAAGTTCACAAAGTATTTCTGGACTCATCAGCAGGGCTACATCTAGGTTGGGGATCAACACAAACCCAAACCAAGATCCAAGAAAACACCCAAAAGAAAACAAGTGAAGGGGAAGAAAATCGGCTCATCAACTAATAAAGGAGGCAGGAAACTATATGATCAACTTAGGAAAGATTCAGAGGCTCTCATAGAGCTCCTTCTCCCACCCACCAAATTGTTAACTATGAAGATCCTCACCTGGAATATCAGAGGCCTAAATGGAAGATCCAAACAAAGGTTTCTCTGAAATTGCATCAAGATGGAAGACCCTGATATACTCCTGATACAAGAGACAAAATGTGTAGGGAAAATTATAGAAGACGTCCTCAAGAGATGTTAGTGAAACTACAAATCCTATCAAACAGACTCAAAAGAGGCTTCACGAGGCCTGGAAATACTTTGGAATCCTGTTACAGTCATCCTCGATCAAGGATTCTCCACTTCAAGTACCATTACAATGCACTATAGAGCCATAGGTTCCGACAAGGAGGGAATGATCACAAACACTTATGGTCCCTAGAACAACCAAGACAAAGACCTCTTTCTTCAAAGCCTGGCTTACCTAGGCTCTCTAGCTGAGAACAAGCGATGGATCATTGGGGGTGACTTCAACACGACTCTCACGCTAGAGGAGAAAAGAGGGGGGAAAAAGTGCCTGGATTAGGATAGTGTAAAATTCCAGGAACTCATAGAGAATATCTGACTGGTAGACATAGAGAATGTCAATGGTACCTACACCTGGGCCAATAAAAGATCGGGTCACCAACAAATAGCTTGCAGGCTAGATCGCTTTCTCATTTCGAAAACTCTCCTTTTGGAAGGCCCCCTTGTAGATTCCAACATCCTCCCGAAGGTAGGCTCGGACCATTGGTCGGTTCAGCTATGAGTTGACACCATCACCACCCCCAAGTTAAAACCCTTCAGATTTAAAAAATTTTGGCTCTCCCATCCAAACTTCCAGGAGCTATCTCATCACTGGTGGAGCACAATGGAAATACAGAGGGGCTCAAAAATGTATTGCTTCCAACAAAATCTCAAATACTTTAAACAATAGGTGTGTAAATGGAACAAAGAAGTCTTCGGGAACATCTTCCAGGAAAGGAAACTGGTGAAACGAAAACTAGAGGACCTTAAGAGGAAAAAATTCACTCATGTCACACTATCACTCAGTAGTAGGAGGAGAATGAAATCAAAAGGTGACTGGAGGAAAGATACAAGAAGGAAAAAATCCTGTGGAGACAGAAATCTCGGGTTCAATGGCTCAACGAGGGAGAGAAAAACACCAAATTCTTCCACTGATCCATGATCTGTAGATGCCACATCAATCGCATTATGAAGCTAGAAGACCCACAAGGAAACACCTTGCTCACTCACCAATAAATATCGCACGAGTTGTCAGACTTCTACAAGGATCTCCTCTCAGAACCAAAGGTGGACCACACCTCAACAATAGAGCGGGTAACCCAAAATATCCCAAATATTATCACCCAGAAATAGAATGAGGCTCTCATGACACCAATAACACAAGCATAAGTGGATTAGGCTATTCAGGATTTACCCTTAGGCAAGGCTCCAGGCCCAGATGGCTTCACCACAAACTTCTTCCACTCCTGTTGGCCAATGCTAAGGGATGAAGTGTGGCAGCTGGTGGAGGAATCACACAGCTCAGGAAACGTTCTTCCAGCACTAAATGCCACTTCCCTCACCCTAATACCCAAAGAAGAATGAGTAACAAACCCGAAGAATTCCATACCCATAACACTCTGCAATGTGATCTATGAAATCATCTCCAAGGTCATAGCTCTAAGACTCAAGCCAATACTCCCCTTCATCATTTCTAAGGAGCAATCGGGATACGTTGAAGGAAGGAAAATCATGGATAGCGTCATACTTGTCCATGAAATTATTCATTCCCTCAAAAGCACTAGCTCTCTAGGTATGCTTCTAAAACTTGACCTTTCAAAATATTTTGACAAACTAAGCTCACAGTACTTGAAATCTCTTCTATCGGCTTTCAGTTTCAATAAGGATTGGATCTCTTGGATAATGAACCTCATTTCCTCAACCTTTTTCTCAATCCTCATCAATGGAGTACCCTCTCAACCCTTCTCCCCCACAAGAGTAATATAGCAAGGTGACCCTCTCTCCCCTTTCCTTTTTGTCATGATGGTTGAGGGCCTAGGACTCTATATCAAGGCTTCAATACAAAATGGTTCCCTCTAAGGCCTCCCTCTTCATGGGTTACAAACAACAACATCCCACATCCAATTTTTCAATGACACGCTGCTAATAAAAACCCCCACTATGAAAGAAGAAAATAAACTAAGCTCCATCCTCTCGGATTTCAGCGAAGCCTCGAGAACCACCTTTAATCTAGCCAATTCGCAGCTTTTCTTTTTTAATACTCCTAAAGAAATTCAACAACACCTTTCTCAACTTATGAATACCCTTGTCTACACTCTTCCTTTTCGTTACTCGAGACTCTCTCTCTGACTCAGCAGTCAAAAACATCTCCTGGGACTCTCTCCTACTCTCCATTTCCAGCCATCTCAGCAATTGGACCTTTTTTCCCCTCAACCTTCCAGCCAGAATCGTCCTCTTAAAGTTAGTCCTTCAAGCCTTCCCTCCTTACCTCTTCTCAGCCCTAGTTGCCCCCCAATTGGTCATAAAGAAAATAAGGAATCCGCAAAGAAACTTTCTATGCCATGGACATAACTCGGACAAAAAATGGGCCCTAGTCAGTTGGGACAAAGTTTGCAAGCCCAAATATTTAGGTGGTCTGGGCAGCCGGGACCCTAGAAAACTAAACAACACCATGGGAGCAAGAATTTGGTGGATATGGCTCAAAACTCCAGCATAGAACTAGACAAAACTCTGGAAATGAAAATATGCCCCAAATACACATCAAATCCATCTTATAAGAATCCAGGAGCAATTTCAAGGCTCCAACATCTGGAATGCGGCCTGGAAAAATCGGCCACTCATACAGGAACATGCTTTCTAGGAAGTTCACAATGGCCAGAATGCCCTATTCTGGACAGATTCCTGGCAACAAATGCCACCCCTACAACTGGAAGAAAATCTACAATCCTATGAAAATCACATTCAAGATCTTGCCACTCTAAAAGTGGCATATTTGTGGATAGATACCCCCAGCATCTCTCCCTGACGAAGCTAGAAATCTACGCATCAGGAACTCCAAGTGGAAATGGATTGTGACCTGTAGCACTGGAAACAAGCAACATCCCAAAGGCGAATTTGGAACAACACAGACCAAGACATTCTCAGATGGGGATACACACCTCATGGAAGCTTCACTCTCAAGGAGGGATGTACTCTTCAGGAGAAATTCCATAATCTTCAAAAAGATAGCATCTAGAAAACAATATGGAAATCAAAACTCTGGCCCAAAATCTCTTCATTTCTCTGGCTTCTACTTCGGAACAAGATCTTAACCTGGGACAATCTTCAAAGACGAAGCTTCATTGGCCCCTCGATTTTCCATCTCTTCCATCTCTAAGTAGAAACCATGGAGCACCTCCTAAACAAATGTCCACTTAGTGAGAACATCTGGAACCAGACCACTTAATGCAGGCACCACCTGCTATGTCGAATCAGATCTTCGATTCCGCCATTTACTGTACTGGAATATTTCTTGCATATGGTCTTCATCATTCTTTGACAGAACTAAACTTAGTTATCTGTCACTACATTTGGCAGTTCGGTTCCTTTTGGCAGATCTCCTCTTTCATGAGCGRATTAAACACTTTTTGTTTTGCTAGCACTCAACGGAAATCACTCTAACACTTTTCTTTCCATTTAAGCCCCCAACGGAAATAACTTGTGTATGATGTAAAGMACCTTATGCCCATACAACGTGACCATAGTCCAACTCAACGGAAATATTGTTAACAACTTTTTCGTACTAACCTCACGCCTCCGTTTCCATACACCAACRGACACTTGGCATCAYYGGAATTCACCAACTGCCTCGGGGTTTGAACCCTCCATTCTCCGCTGAGATCGCRATCGTCCATYCCTGGGCTTTGCAACCTCCRTTTTCATCCTGGTCGTYGATCTCTCATYTGATCTGAACTGTTCATTCTCCCTTTGGCCAAAACTCYGCTCAAATCTATACMATTTATTTCTGTTCTGAACATTCTCCTTTGCTCTCCTCGTCRATCGTTCTCATCTCCARCTAGATMTYGGTCGTCTATCTCTTCAAATGATGGACRYCGTCGACCTTTGACCCTTTGAATGTTCAGCTTAGGCCTCCACCGTTAATCCCAGTGCTTACAGGATGAAATCACCAGTCTAATTCAGGATTGGCCCGATTCCAAGGATCATTTGAACAATACGACAAACCCGACCTATTCTATCAACGAGAATAGAAATATCACCATTATACAGAGCTTGACAAGAATGATCACATACACTGAGATTGATTTTAACAATGTAATAAAACCTTCTTTACAAACTTGAACTCTCCAATAGATCTTTTACAAAAAAGAGATGTATCTCTGCGCATGCTCCTGGAATCAGATTTCGAGCTTCTCCTTTTCATCTACATTCAAGCTTCTTCCTCGAGCTCTGTGAGCTAACCCTCATCTAGAATAAACTGTATTAAACTAGGTTCAGCTACCTATTCAAAATACTAAAGACTGTATTTATTTACAATGGATTTCTGTTTCCAGATCCTATGATGAAGGAACAGAGTCCTTAACAAACTCAACTGACCCCTACGAGTCATCAGTGACTCATTACAAACCCTATCTTATCTTTTACAAGTGGAAAGGATCTAGAATCCTTGTCCATTATCCAAAATAACAATTTACACAAGTGTGAGACCCTAGGTCTCCTTTGATTCACTCAACTTTGATGAAGTCATGGGTGACTTAATTTTCATGAGCCTATGCTCCTGCATCACCACTCAACTCATGAGAAGAACCAAACGAGTTAAAAAGAACATCATAAGAACCATCAGGGATTGGGGTTCTAGTTCCTTCAAAATTCCTATCCCGAACATAACTTGACAACTCTTACCAAGATTCATAGTTTGGAAACGATGGAAAGAGAGGAACAAAATAATTTTTCGTTCCTAGCCCTCTCCTCCCACACACCTCTGGAATACAATCCTCTTTCATCTCCAGAAAACTCTTTAGCTACAATTGTGGGCCAAGGAAGACTACCCCATTGACCTAGGTGAGCTCTCATTCCTCAACTCTTGTGGCTTCTCGTTTGCTCACTCCACCCCTCCTCAGCAGCCCCCCCTGAGCTAAAAATCCCTCAGTTCCTCTAAGTGGCTCCCACCCCCGGCCCGGCTTCCATAAATTCAACTTTAATGGGGAATCAAAAGGAAATCCAGGACACTCAGGCTATGGAGTGGACATAAGAAATAGCTTGGGAAAAATTCAAAGCCTCATTTGAAGGAGACTCCAAAATCATAATAGAATTGGAAACAAAAATCTTGAATGGAAGAGATCCAGGGAAAATATCTCACAGTTGGTGCCTCCTTGGCCCTCTTTACAGCTTCCAGACACTTCTCAGACCCTCCCTAACTCTAACCCCCTCATGCATTCGGCAAAGTGTAAACAAAGTTGCGGACAAACTGACCAATGCAGGGGTTGACTCCATGTAGCAGATCATTCTCCACGACTCCAAGTAGTCCCAAAGCTCACCCTCTTGCTCCAATGCAAGGAGCTTTCCCAGTAGGACGACCCTCACCCGGATGGGGTGTCACCTTTGATTACTTAGAAATTCCTCCAAGTCAGAAATGATCAGAAGCTCAGGAGAGAGGGTGACCGCAAGCGCCAGCACAAAATATCATCAACTGACAGATGATCTCGGGAACTCGGTTATCGAGAGTCCGGAGCACGGAGGAAGTTGTTTTCCAAAGTCGTGAAGCCACGAAACGCGAGAGAGGATTTGGACCATTGGAGCGTGAGAAGATTTGGACCATCGATCTAGTCCCATTGATCTGATGCGAGAAGATTTCAGAAACTCGACAATCGGGAGTTCGAAGCATGGAGGCAGTTGCTTTCCAAAGTCATGAAGTTGCGAAACGCGAAATCATGAAACGCAAAAGAGGATCTAAACCGTTGAAGCACGAGGAGACCTAAACCGTCGATCTAGTCCCGAAGGAATCACACGTTTAGGTATCGGAAGAAGGGGAACATTCGGTCCTTCATTATCTCGAAACGCAAAGTCCCGAAATCGGGAGAAGCAAAGAGTCGCAAAATGCGAACCTACGATTTGATCGTAGCCGTCAGATCAAGGAAGTCGTGGACCGTCAATCTGATGGAAGTTCGAGGGCTTGGGTTTCCAAAAAGTAGAGCAAGATAATCTTCCGACAACGCGGAGCGCGATGTCATGAAGAAGATCTCAACCGTTGGTTACGGTCCATCATAGACCGTTGATCTGATCCGAAGGTTTCGGGGATTTATACTTCCAGTAATTTGTGAAAGAGCAATGTAATCTTGTCACCAGTAATTCTACAAAATTTTTGTAAACTTACAGTTGACATTAATACAAGAATCAACTTTTATTTTAAAAAAAACAAGATTTTTCAAACATAATTTTTACCAACTTACTCGGTATGAAGTAGTGAGTACTTCTAGGACGACTACATCCCTGAATGCGTGTCTAAATAAATGTCCATGTCTTGTTTTTGAACCACATTATCTCTCTCAAATTAATGAGTAGTCTTCTAAGCCCAAGGTCAAATGCACGTGTTGATACGTTTGATATGACCTTTAATACTATGGTATGAGGAGATGAGTGAATGTGATTAGTTGCACCAGGGAGATCCATATACTAAATTTTCTTCCATTTTTTTCAAAAACACATTTTATTATAATTGAGAAAGGATATGATCGATACTTTGAAGAGTAGGAAGTACTCTCCAACTTAAGAAGATATGTCGCTTCTCTCTGCATCTTTTTTATCATAATCATGAACCAATGTAATCAAAGAATTAACCTTTCAGAGCAAGTAGTTCAACATAGTTATTCAGGAAGATTCGAGTACTCTGGACTTCATGAGTGGAGTGGATACCCTTCTCATTCCTGAGAAACCTCGAAAAGTAGTACGACCTCAGTTTCCCTCCCTCCATACGTTTAAGATGAAGTAATAAATACGTATCTCAAAACTGTTTGTTTTTTCTGCAATGACGTGAACAATGACGTTAGCCACAGTTCAACACACGCATCCATATCATCCATTCAAATTAATCTATTCAAACGAACAACGAAGTTCAAACCATAACTAATTTATGAGAATGTATTTAGCTTGAAAGTTCGTTAGACGTATGCATTGGCCGTCCCCTCGTTCAAAATGCATGGATTATCAGGTTGGAATATAGAAGAATGACCGTTTGGGTCGAGTAAAATTCAATTTTATATTTTGGATATTTTGTTATAGCTCCCGTTTCTCTTTTGCATTATAAAGCTATCTAGTTTGGCCATAATATCTTCTCATATCTCATAATTGTTATAATTGTTATAGTGAAAAAAAATTAGTAGAAAATATCAATCAAGTTTATTAACGAAGTTTCAAATATTTTACTAATAATATTAAATAATATTAAATGAAAAACCTCAACAATCAGTTTAAGAGATATTAAAGAAAGACCACTTTTAACTCACTTTGAAAATAATAAGAGACTTCAGGGTGACTCCAAGTTAATTATGGTCTCTCATGACGCGTTAGTGGCAATGAAAACCTTGAAAAATAACAATTTGTTAACTTGGAGGGATTATTCAAGGTACTTTTAAAATGAATTAAGAAGATAAAACTTAGGAAATTGAATTAGCTTTCCGAATATACAACTTTTATTCATACACATTGTGAATAACTAGGTCAATTTTATTTTTTTTCTAAAAGTGGTATCTTATTTTTCCAGCAAAATATAAGGTATAAAACTTGTATATTTGTAGAGAACTAGTTTTACTTGTGTCGTGTATTTTTTGGAAAATTTTAATATTAATTTAATATATTGTTTTAAATTATCAAAGTCAACATATGCCTAAAATTACAATGTCTTTTGTTCCTGTAGGCTAAAAGGGTCTTAAAATAATCAAAACAATTTATTTGTTTTCAGATTGTAGGGTCTCATCTTTTGCAGCATATAACTCATTTGAGAAATGGTTAAGCCTAGAAAAAGTTATAGAAGGAATTAGAAAGGTATGTATTCTAGGAATTTGATACATGTGAAGACAGAAATAAATTAAAAATAGTAAACAATAATATTTTCTTTTTTAAATTATATACTTGAAATATGCATAGTCGACTCGATCTATGTCTATAATTTCATCAACGACTGAATTGTTTAGCCTATAGAAAAATAATGTCAAAGACAGAGATATAGAGGGGTATTCACAAAAATGGAGGTTTTATGAATTTGCAGACCGAACCACTAGATTTGTCATATCGAACCTAAGTGTGAGCCAGCCAACCAAGTTATCATACACCTTGTCAATCCGGCCCAAACAAATTGAATTCAAACAAGTGTGCACGTGTTCCTAAAAATCATTTCCTTCCTTCTCTATCTGTGTCCTCCCTCTCCTACATCTACCCGTCCTCTCTATATCACTCTCACTCTCGCTCTCT
>JZKD02S1673384.1:4545-27891 GCA_000966675.3 Picea glauca
TTTGATATCATACATGGACCTAAAAAATACTACCGTTTACCTTTATAAATTTCAGTTGTGAGCTTTTATTCAATTGTCTGCTGGTATATATGCCCATCTAAATGCGAAAATGCCTTAAAAGCCATAGTGGCATGGTTTGAAAAGAAAAATAAAATGAGAATTAAAAACAAAAAGTGCATACCTCGAGAATTCCAATGACAGCGAGTGCGGGAGTGCTCCCCTGCATAAGCCTGCGTCTGGCATTCCCACAGTACATGAGTTCGATTGCTTCTTGGTAGCTCTCTAAATTGGAACAATCACAGAACTCGACAGAAAAAAGCCCTTCATTCAACGGGCATGCTGCCAGCTTTGAAGCAAAGTACTGACTCTGCAAAATCAAGACCTCAGAATGCAGATCCAGCGTAACAACCCTACCGTCCATGCCCTTCAAAGTAACCCTGACGTCCTTGGTGGTGTTGTTGTGCTTCACGGAATCTCCCTCACCGAGGCATTCAGCAGGCGAGTCCACCCGCAATTTCAAGGGCGGAGAGACGACCATTTCACGTCTCATCATCTGCTGCAGCGTGGCGCCGCCCTTAATCACCGGCTCGCGCGGGTTCGTGTTGTGGGAATTCTGTAGCTCTACCTCTACCTCTACCTCTACCTGGCCGTCGTGGGCGGCAGGTTCTACGAGCGGCGAGACGCGACCCGGGGACAACATCCTCTGCTGCTTCTCCACGAAGCTCTTCTGTTTGATGACTTCGCCTGAGGGGCTGCTGCGTTTGGCTTCCTCCGATACTTTCTTGTTCTTGCTCTTGTTCTTCTTCTTGTTGGTGGAATAATCTTGGGAGATGGAGTGCACTGGCAATGACAGCGGCAACTTCTTTTGTGTGGTGTTATATGGGCGATCGGGACTCCTTGGGAAGCTGGTCGCGCAGCACCAGACCGTTCCAAGTCCTGTCAACCGACACCGATTTCTTCTCCCGTCCCTGCTCTTGTGCGCTGCCGAGCAGAATCGATGCCAAATCGTATGACCGTATGTCCGGTCATAGAAAAATAAATAAAACTAATAGTCGGCAGCCCTTACCAGTACAATTTGCTGACCAGACTGTCAAATTTATTAATTGTCAATACATTGAATGACGTGAAGGCAGCAATAACAGGTGAAAGATATTAGCCAATCAAATGTTAGAAAAATAWWTTTTTTTWTTATTAAAAATAATACGTATTTTGATTTCCTATGTTACAGATTTGAAATAAATCAAAAATCTATAGTCAACCCTAAACTAATAGCCAGTCAACGATGAACTCATCGCTATTAGTCCCTGGCCTTTGGCAAGGACTAATAACATGTGAATCCCTACACACCATAGAATACGGGGATCAAACTGTTATATGCTTCCATCCTATAAAATACAACTATATGCTTTCATCCTGTATGTAACATCAGGTACTGAGCTTCCATCCTACATGTAACATCACGTACCGTATAAAGGTCAGCCGTTGAAACAATCCAGGGTCTAGTGCAAGTGTTTTGTCCAGGTCCAGAGATATGTACCTGAATTATTCCCTTTACACGCCAAACTTCATGCTTGAAAACTGGATTCTGGGAGTCATCTGGATGTGATGACCGTCGCTCTGGACTTACAACCTCCATGCTACCATTGTGTTCTACTGACAACTGCATGGAAACTATTTTTCCAGCCTCCATGTTAACATTTTGTTCTGTTGATAGCTGCATAGCATCTATTTCTTCGTACGACTAGGTCACAAACTTCGATTTGGAGGGCACAGGGCTTCGTTTGGTTAGGTGTATTGATTGGCTGGCATACAGAAAGAACCGATTGTTGCAAGCTGTGGTTTTGTGGGCCATGAACTTTGTCACAAGGGACAAAAAGCCCTCTTATATTGATAGAAAAACATTTAGTATTACCTCGACAGACATTCCCAGCTGATCAACTGCAAAGTCTGTGAAAACACAATGTACTATGACTTTAATCCATGAGATATTAAAGTCAATGACTTTAATCAACATCATAGTTTTCAACAAAAACCATATCAACCAACCTACCCGGTCTGCTCTTGCAATGTGGATGGAAAGATGCCAATGAAATATAAATCTGGAATCTGCTCACAGATGAAGCTTCGGCCAGGACTAGTCCATAGGTGGGTGGGAAAATCGAAGGCACAAAACTAAACCCATAGGGAGCGACCTACTCACTAGCTTTAGCCTCAACCTACCACATTCTGGTTATTCAGATATTGTGGTTGGTTATGCGACCGTTCCCATGGCAACGTAGGCCCTTGCGATGGGGGGGTTGGGGAACGAAGGGGATGTGATTAGATAAGGAAGATCCAAGGCCATAGCTAGAAGCAGGTGACCCAGTTCTAGGAGGAAATCTGTCTTTTTCTAGTTCCAAGTCGCCTGGTACACGTAGCCTATGTCGCCAGACAATCGTTACTTGGAGCGTAGCATGTTAGACATGTGGAAGCTAACAAATTTGGGTCTGATTGGCATGTATTTGAAGTAATCGATGTTAATTTGTGTGTAATTAAAGTGACTTTTCATGTAATTTGTAATTAATTAACTAGTCACGACTGTGCATGTATTACTCGTGTCAGAATACCACCACATATCTCTGAAGCTTCTGGGTGAAGGAATTGCTCGCAATTATCTTCAAGATCATGTGCATGTAACATTTCCTTGACAGAGGAAAGGCCATGCTGGGATGCAAAATCTGCCAAGTTCTCATACAAAATATCACCAGCGACACCTAGTAGCCGACGAGACTGTTTGATTATGGGTAGGGATGGAACTGCTTCAGGAGATGCAGGTGCATCCCAAGATAGTGGATCGGTAGGTCACACCAGAATAGATCGGTAGGTCACACCAGAATAGATGGAGGCAGCTTAGATAAGGGCTTAGATACAGTCTGAGTGGGCCTAATGGTTAAGAACATGTGTTTCCTCTTAAGAGGTCACAGGTTCAAATCCAGAGGGGGTAGGGTATGTATACCTTCGTAGACTTTACTGGTCAAATCGCTGGGCGGAGGGGGGTCCCTTGCCCCGTCCCTTGTCCCACAAACAAGGAAGTTTCATTCACCATAATGAAACCAAAAGAAAGCCATGCATCCAAGAAGATAGTGAGTCTTCTTGCAATCCTGCTATGCAATAAAATCCTCTGTGATTGCCGGTATTGTATTTAGTACCCACCCTAGGAATTGGGAGAGTTAAGGCAGCCAAACCAACTTTACCACTAAGGTAGCATAGACCTCTAACCTATACCTAAACCAAGGTAAGTTCCCGGTCAACCAAATTCGGCCTCCGAATATGGCCTTCGTCAATGCTGGACTATTGGTCTTTCATAGAGGATTTATGGCGGTCAACCCAGGCCCTGGGGGTACACATCAAGAGTGAGCTTTGTCGAGCGTTGTGGGGCTGTGAAAACCACGTTAGTTAGTTAGGGTTTCCAATTGGACCCCGCTTATAAGCTTTCCAGGAAAGAAAACGAATGAAAATGCAGCATGTACGAAAGTAAACCAACCCCTTGGACTACTACGAAAAACACCACCGGATTTTAGAGTAGCACGTTGACCTAAAAAAGTAAATTGTCAAAAGCATGGTTATGAAGCTCTCGGTCAAATCTGTTGCGTGATTAAGGATGATGCCAGGGAAGTATTGGTCAGGGGTTTTACTTATTACGTTTCTTTGCTGGTCGTATTGCTACTTTTAATTTAAAAGCTGGGCGTCATCCTCTCTGCTACAAATTCGATTCGAGGGAAACAATGATGCCCCCAACGAGGAAAACGGGGATGGCTTATGCAGGATCTTATTGACCAGATATGACGTGCGAAAACATGCTGCAATCATAAAAATTGAGTGAGCAATGCATATACCTTTATTTCATAGTGGTCCTGGTGAATTGTCATGGAATTTGCAAATTATACAGTCAGGTATTCCCAATGCATCTATTGTCTTTGAACTCTGTTATATTTCATTTCGATTATCTTATTAGATGCTAAAGTTTCCATAAAAAGATAAATTTGTATCTCTCTTGACGCCCCATTGGGCTTGAAAATTATGAGTTATGGGTTGCAACGTCAATACTCTCTTGTATGTTTAGTTGTTCTCATATGCATGTGTTGTTGAATGCTTAATTTCGATCTTGAAAATCCAGGGATTACAAATTGGGATGCCATTTTTTTCATCATTTTAAATGAATTTTATCTGTGGTCAGTTTGTGAAATGGACACCTGAATGAGTTCCTAGGAACACATTCATAGGGTATCTCCTAAATCACTTTAATGCCAAGAATCTCCAATTTATAACAATAATAACATACAGGGAGAATATTACTAACTTAGATTATAGATCATTTGCAGAAGCAATAGTAAAGAATCATGGAAGTTGTGGCAATAATATGAAGTTTGTTCCCAATAAGTGAACCAGCCTGAATGGTGGTAGACCACATCAAGACGGTTGGGTGGAAACAATGACTGTGACTGATCAGTTGCACATAGCATCAATCTGCTTTGGAGACCTTTTTTTATAGCAACTAACTCCCAAATGGAGCCAACGCAGAGGCAAGGATACAAGACTCTCACATGAAATTGAGCCTCCGTTTACAACACAATGGGGTGCTAATCTGCTGGTAGCCATAGCCCATTGTGCACCAATCCTGTGCATAAACCTAAAAGTACCATTCTTATCACAATTAATAAAACAAATACATGGTTGATAGAGAACTAAGTAAACTTATGGGATGTGGAGATAACAGAGTTACAAGATGCCCTTGTGATGTGAATTATATTCTTGAGTTTTATCTAATGAACTGTTTTAGTTTCAAGGTGTGAGGCAGGTTTTATCAGGGTCCGTAAAAAACAAAATGCCCTTGAACAACTAAATCTGCCACAGTCAGCAAGTCAGCTAACTGTTTACAACTAACACACACGAGATCTCCACTACTTGTTGTGACAAAAAGAGAAGGTAAACCAGGAAAAATATAGCATTTCTTTTTCATATGTAAGAAAATATTCTTGGGACTTGCAAGATTGAATGCAGGGTTGACATCATGTTTTATCTTCATGAATGTATCCTAGGATTTAGCGATTTTTTTTTTTTTCATACTCTTTTTTGATGTATCTTTGGCTGAAGAAAATTTCTTCTGAGTAGATCATCTTCAACCTTTGATGTTTTACATTGTTTTCCTTTTTGTCTTTGATCTGGGTAAAAAACTGTGCACTACGTTTTTCCTGTATGACACAGAACAATCCTCTGACATTTGTCAAACAAATAAAGAAATGACAAGGATATGCATAATGTCATCTTTGGACTGTAAAGACTACAGTGTATAGTAACCTGGGGAAGTGATGATAAGCACTCAATACCATGCACAGTAAATAAATTTCCTTGATAGAAGAAAACACCACTGGTATGGTGAAAAGCTGCCAAATGAACTTTTCCAATCTTTTAGCTTTACAAAAAAAAGTTACATTGTTTTCCAGTTACAATAATTTTTTTTCAATAGTTTATTAAATCTCATTAAGTCTATTGAGTGAATAGATCTGGATTGTCCTGATGTATTAACACTTATGTTCTCTATGGACACTTCTATAGTGTCAGTGAATAAATCAACCGACCATTCTATTAACACTTCTAAGATGAACAGATCTGGACTGTCCTGTTGTATTAACACTTCTGTGCTCTATTAACACTTCTACAGTGTGAATAAATAAGCCAATTGTTCTATTAACAGAATAAATTAATATATTGTTCATATGTCACATTCTTTCTGCTTGCCTCAACCTTAGCTTCACAGCTTCATTGTCCTTTTCTTACAACTATTCTCAAATTAAGTTTCTGGAAATACGAAGATATCTTAGACTCAAAACTTAGGACATAGCCACTACAAAGACATGGACACATTCTCTTTCAAGTCTCCATTCAAAAAAACAGTCTTCATTTCATATCCATTTGATAAATTTTCCATCCATTTTATGCTACCATGGAAAAGATTAGGACATCGCCAAATGCTACTATTTAGTTTATTGATTCAATATCAGATGATTGATCCATTTTTTTTGTGGCTAAAGTACCTGCCCACTACATAAGGATATTGTGTAATATTGATTGTACTTTAATTTCTTGTATTAAAGATCTAATAGTTTTGGCATTTATTTCAAGCATTTAAATCAGTCTTATATTTTTTGTTTCTAGTTACCAAATAGAAACAATATTGCACGATTGATGAATTTGTAGCCTCTCATCCTGAAGTGAGTCATGTCCATTCGTTTGTTCTTCATGGTTATTTATTTCCATTTAAACTTGACTGCATTCTTTCTATATAAATTTGATGCCTATACCGTCTTTGTTTTAGTTCCCCATCATTGAAGGGGACTTAATTCATCTGCGGGAAGGAGCCCATGCTACAATATCTGCAACTACTATTGTGGCAAAAGTGTGAGAGAGCTATAGAAAACTATTCCAATACTGAATTATTTTGATTGTTGTGCTCCAAGGCTGCCTCGTTTTTCCTTCCATAGTTCTTAGCTTCTTGCAAAATGGCTATCTATCTCTAGCTTCCAGGGCCTAGAAGCTAGAGCTGCAAAGATCTATATAACCTATTTGGAGATTATGTCTAAAATATAAATGTTTGATTGTAGAAGTTGGCTAGCAACAGGAGATAATTGCAAGAATGCCTTGCACGACCCTTAGATGTATTACACAAAATATAAGTTTTATTGAATAAAATTATAACAATTTCAATAAATACCCTGCGATATTCAATTCTTTAATGGAAATAGCCAATGTGACAATCTTTCAAAAGCTGTAAACAAAGAGCATAAATATCTGGAAAATGTTATCATAAATCCAAGCAAAACACAATAAAAGCACACTAGTACTTGCTTCCTAAAGATAATAACTAAAAGGAGATCACAATAGAATGAATTTCTGGTGTACATCTATGCAATATAGAAACTGATGCATATATGTTCATAACAAGATGTATGTAAGATAAAGTGCTATGCAATCTATAAATTCCAACATTTACCACTGCCATTTTCCAGCACATTCCAGCCCTAGTGTGGCAAGGACTGTGCTGCCATGTAATATTTGTTTAATTTTTTTACAGAGAAATCTCTCTAAGAAACATCATTGCTTTGCTTGAAGTTATTATTTAATTTTTAATATAAAACCTGAAAAGAAAATGAATAGATACTTCATCACTGAAGTTTTAAAAATCCTAATTAATTTTTTAATTTTTTAAATTAAAAACCTAAAAAAAATACTATAAAACTGCATGTAATTAAGTATGCTACTAAATTATATATTTTTTCTTTTTATACCATCATTAATCATTTTGCAAATAAACAATATCAAAAAAATTAAATATGCTAATAATTTCCTGAAAAGGTTTTTTATAAAACATATTAAAAGAATTAAAACCAAAGTTTACTTTCTTCCAATAAAACACAAACCAAAGATGATTAATGTATTTTGCAAGTCCACAAACCAAAACTAGAAAACAACTCAAAATAAAAAAACATAACATTAAATAAAATTTAAACAATAGAAAAATCATAACATTAAATAAAATCTAAACAATAGAGAAAAATTAACACATTAAGCCAATTTAAAAATTTAACACATTAAGACAATTTATTAATGTTATTGACATTGTTAGATTGTTTATGATATATATATATATAAGATTAGAGTTAGATTATATCAGTTTCTCAAAGCAACTTGCAAGGTAAATGAGAACCGACATCTATATTATGGTTCAACTACATATATCTAAATAGGCTTGATTGATAGTGGCCACTAGTAATGAGCATGGATCCTATATTATGAGTACTCTTATGCCCGTGATATTCATATTCTTATGACATAGAACATGTCAGTGATATCTTTCTTTATAATATTGCAATATTGTATTAGCTTTTGTTTTAAACTTCCATTTCCGTTTTTTTATATGGTTTTCTATACACATTGACTTGTAGTGATTCAAATTAAGAGATATTCCATGGTTTATTCTATGAGTGTTATTGTTGTACAAATTTAAATTACAAATTAAATATTTTATTCATTTTCTTATTATTTGGAAGGACACCTTAGTATTCCATAATAAAGTGGGTTTTTGAACAAACCACTTTATAACTTAAATAAAAAGTTTGATCACTGCAGTTGGTTCTGACATATCTACGAACACTTTGCACTTCCACTTGTTATGCATCAAGAAACACACATTTCACCTAGGGAGATACATGTCATGCAATATAAGCTCCTGCACATCTAATGCATCTAGATACAAGGGCATATTGACTACAACACCAAGAAGAAAATGAGAAAAAGTTGTGCATTCTTAAAGAACCAAAATGAAAAATCACCCGTAAGAATTTGTTGGTTTCGAGGACCAGTCTTAGATGAGCTACGATAATCCAAGCTCAAATATGAAAGATTTGTAAGAAAATGCAAAATGCTCAGTGGAATGTCTAGACTCTATAGCTGCAAAGCGCACATCAAAATCAACAAAATCAGTTAATCGTACTATTACATGAGAAAAATTTACTCAAGACTCAACATTTACAACAAAGTAGTTAGCCAAATCAGTAGAGGAAATAAACCACTTGTGTAGTCATCGAACTTAATACAAAATGCTCTCAGAAACACGAGTTGAGAATGGATGAATGTCTTGTAATTGTTTGAAGGCTTGATTATATTGATTTCACGGTGAACATAACTGGAGGTATCATTCTTGTCATAACCAACGAAGAACTAGCAAAATCATGTTCCTTTGAGACTGGTGAATGAGATTTAAGTTATTGTTGAGATTGATGGAGATTTGTGAGGTTTTGGCGTCTTAGATCCGAAAAATTTCTCCAGAATCCATTAATACAAAATCTGTTCGAGGCCTTCAAGAATTAACTTAATTTGTTACAAGAATGAGCATATCCTATACATGTTTAAAGGATTTAGGATGTTGGGTTCGCGGATTCGTTATATTGGAGGGATAGACCCTTGCCGAGAAGGGAAAACAAGTAGAGTAAAGGGATATTTGAGTGGAGAGCTTGCACCAAATTAATTGTGGGTCTTGGTATATTTTTCCAACCAAATGAAATCATAAAACCCTAGTTTCTATGACCGCAACTAGGAGTGGAAGTTAGAAATGTGATATTGTGGAATCGAGCTTGAAGATGCAGCTTGGAGATTTGAGTATGCCAATATCACAGGGATTGAAGTTCCCTTACTCTCTATCAATTGTTTCAATGGTGAAACCTGCAAGTAACGCATCTTATTAGTATTTGATATTTGGTGCAAATTCATGTTATGTGACATAATGTCTGGGTATTTGAAGCTTTTTAGTGGGAGATTAAATTCATGGGAATACAAATTCCCATTTAAGGTTAGTGAGGATAAATTCAATGAAGGAGGGAGTACAATACTGCAATGTGAGGTCTCACAAAGTTCGCTAGATAGGTAACATATCTCTGCTACAAAATTGTTTCCAAGATCCAATAGTAAATAGTTATATCGGTGAAATTCTAAGTATTCCATTACCTAGCTTGAAAGAAAAACATTAATTTATATATCAAACATATCATGGCAAGAATACTCATGATTTAATCAATGAAATTCTCAGTTTTTGTAGTTTCTAACAACTTTAGTAGATTCTAAATCACTTGCAGATTTGAAGAAATCCATATATGAAGAAGATTTCATTATCGATTTGTCCCTAGAAATATGGAAATACTCAACATGATTTGCTGCAACTGTTTGGTTTCTTTCACATTTAGGTAATACTTTCACATTTTCTCATTCCATGAATTCATTTCTCCTATGAAATTGAATCGATATATTCAATTTTGATTGCTGCTTTGATAAATTGAATCTGTATATTCATTTTTGGTTGTTTCTCTGAGAGCTTGTACTTTGTAGTCAAATGCAACAAATTTCTGATTGTGGAGGCTAAGGATCTCCCACTAGACTGAGAATGCGTCTAGGAGGCATGGTCGATGGAAACATGAGTGGTGGCTAGGCGGTGAGCAGCGGTGGTTGTGCATGCAGATCGCCACGCCACTAGGGATGGCATCCACTGCAACAACAATTGTAAGAAAAAAACAAATTCACAAATTTGATTTATTAAATTCATTTTTTAATCCTCATAATTCATAAAAATAAATCACATACACAAGGGAAATAATTTCACATCAACAAGATCAAAACAAATCAAAAATTTGATTTATAATATTCAATAAATATCAAAATAAATTTATTTAAAAACTAAATCAAGGTAATAAGAAATTTCACCCTTCACCTAAAAATTGGGAACATAGGTTATAGAGTGCATTATATTTGATCCTGTCTACAAAACCAACCAAATAATATAACAAAATGAACCCATTAATAGGCGATTAACTATAGTTGACCGCCAAGCGAAAGCAAAATTCCCTTGCCCAGACATGGACTAAAAACAAACCCATTAATACACAATCAACTATAGTTGACTGCCAAGCGAAAGCTAAAATACCTTGCCCAGGCAGGGACTAAAAATGTGTAGAATGTGTAAAATGATATAAGAACCTGCTAGGCTATGCCACATAAAATTTTCAAACTGTATACAAAATTAAAACATACAAATATTCTGCAAATACACAGATTCATACAAAATAATAATAGAAATACACATGCAACATACACAGGAAAACCCATAAAAACAAATGCATAAATAATGATGCAAAACATAATTTAACACACAATTGACACTTATCTTTGATAAAAATATCGCCAACTACATGCAAACCTTCCATGTTCCTCCCAGTCATAGAAAACACTGCTTGTAATCTCAGCAGTGGGTCATCCTTGAGTTGAGGCTAAACTATACCAGGGAAAAGGGAATACTAATCCAGTCTAAGGTCTGACAAACAACATAATTGCTTAGTCCAAGGTGCCCATCTACTGCAACTAGCCTACAGTCTCTCATTCTCCACATGTGTGTCCCACCTCAGGAAGTGTGCCCCTTCTCTCCTCAATAGTCCCTCCACTGCCTCACTTCCTTTCTGGGGCTTCAACAACAGGCCACACAGGAAGTCTCAGAGCCCAGTAGCTATTTCTCAGCGCACCGGGGAACAATTCCGAGTAGTTTCTCACCTAGAGTAAACTACTCATGGGCCTGACAACCCACTTCTTCGACATAGTAAATCTCTGACTTGGAGAGAAATGCCTACGAGCCTAACAACCCGCTTCTTCAACCATGGGCCTGACAACCCGCCTCTTCAGCCTGCATTCAAACTAGGTTTCTCATTGTCCACAATGCCAAGCTTTCCAAGTACATGTATGGTGATGGAAGTAACAAAGTTCGGATGGTAGGATATAATAATGGTAACAATGATGAATGAATGATGAAAAATGAATTAATTTCCCCCAAATATATGTTCTTGTTCCCAACTTGACACTTGTCATTTTGGGAACTACATGTCCCCCAACATGGTGATACGTTCCCCCTTAGGGACTTAGGATAAAATCAATATCCCATACTTTAGACTTTAGGAATATTAATAAAATATTCCTTTGGGCTTTAGCCCCCTTAGCTTAGACCCTTTTCTAAACACTTAGCCCCCTTACCTGTTTCTAGTGGATTTTAGTTCCCCATCTCTTTTGTTTGGTCAGTTTGCATGCAGTGGTACACTTAATTAATAATATGAGTATGATTTACAGTTACAATATAGGCATGACGATGTTTAGCATCCAGGCTCCCTGGCCTATTATTATATCATATTATTATTAGATATAATAATAATATATACTATTTTAATACAAATATGAATTGACGAATGCCAATTTTTTAATATACATATATAACATAATAAGATTATAATTAGTCTATTGTTGAATATATATTAATATGAAAGTTGCTAGTGGTGGTTGTTGTACCAGGAAAGAGAGAATTCTTGCATGTTTGCAAGTGTTGCTACTAATATTGTTGCATATAGAAGGAAGCAACATAAAGCTGAAGAGTGGATTATAAGTCTTATAATAGAAGCACGAGAGATTCTATTGTTATCAACTATCCAGGTAACATTAAATTCATTTAATGGAAGCTATGTAGGTATGAGTTTTATGTACTCTTATTGCATAATTGATGAAGGGAATTTAGGTAAGAATTTCCTCAGCCAATTTTATTTTATAAAATCACATTATTGTATTAGTTGAATGCATCGATGTGAATAAAATACCAATAGGCGTGGTAAAGGTTAGATGGCTATAACAATTCTAAAATATTTTTATCTTTTGAATGCATACATTGACATAGCGACATGCCATGTTAATTGGTTATGAGATAATAACCAAGGTAATAAAAGGTATGAACCTGTTATAGGAATGGATGCCAGAAAAACTAGTCATGTATGAGACCATGACATGGTTGGTTATGGAAATGATATGTACCACACAAATATCCAATGAACTTCTTACTTCTAAATAATAATTGGACTGCAACCTTTTTGCTAACACTAATGAATACCACAAAATTATATTCTTGGTGTAGTGTTCGGGTCGAAAAGGAAGGCATACAAATAATTGAGAAGAAAATAGGAAGTGTATGGAGAATGTGTCAAGGCATTGGCCAAACTTTCAATTTACCAATGGTGAGATATATGACTTAGATATAGAGCATTCTGAAAAATCAATGCAAAGGTGCATTGAATAGATATGCATTGAGAGTTTCACTCATGCATACTAAGTGGTAGAGTTGTAATGATGCATGATAGACTTGTTATACTTAAATGTATTTGTTGAACGCGTTTTGTGAATGCATGCATATATGTTATTTAATGGAAATAATTATACTAATAGCTGAAATGTTACAACTATTACTAACTCATGGAGTTGAGAACATTTCAGGCGCTGTTAGACATTGCAATAGGAAAGTTGCAAGTCAAGTAGTCACATGATCATTGATTATAGGAAATTTTTGTTCAGGAAACAAAGTAATAATTGCTAGGAAAAAAAAAGTATAATTGTTGAAAATTCCTATGCAAAGAATGATAATTCATTCTATTTAATAAATTGTTTGATAGTTGTGATTGAATTGTTAAGTGTAGACAATTCTAAGATCACTTTGTAAGGGTTTGGTACATATTGCAATGAAAGTATAATGTACATGAAACACTGATAATCTATTGGCTGAATGCAAGATGGAAGCATTGCAAGAAAAGTGGTATTCAATATGGTGCTTGCTAAAAGCCATAAGGAAGAGTGCATCCTACTATTGCAACAACCATGAAAAATTATGAGATAGAATTTCATATTTTGGGAAAAGTTGAATTCTTCATGGAATAAATTTGAATTTCTAAAATGAAGTTTTTATAATAATCTCTCATAATAACTGTATGTGGGTGATACAAGTGAGTTAATATTTATTATAGCTGACATGATTGGAAAGAACAACTATTGTTGGAAACACCAGAGCCCTATAAATGTAGAACCTTGGTGGGGTTCTGGTAATGAGTCAATATTCTCCTTGTGTGTGAAATCCTTGGAAAGATGGATCGTCGAGGGAATGTGTAGTAGTGAAAGGATACTTGAGCTTAGAAGGGTGAGTGAAACAAGGAAGATGCAACTCAAGGATGCTTATGGAATGGTAGCTGTCATAATGAGGGTGTGCCAAAAGGAACAATGAGTTGAATTATTTCATGAAACAACTCTATGGAATAGAGAAAATGACTTCCAGTTGTGGTATGAATACATGAATTGGTGCTTGAAAGTAGAGCACCAAGTGGATAACAAGC
The DNA here is from genome assembly GCA_000966675.3 of Picea glauca. Taxonomy (NCBI): domain Eukaryota; kingdom Viridiplantae; phylum Streptophyta; class Pinopsida; order Pinales; family Pinaceae; genus Picea; species Picea glauca. Next base: position 18,315 of record JZKD02S1673384.1, read on the forward strand.
TTCATTAGCAAACACATGGAGTTTTTTGAGGAATTTTGAATTGTACATGGTATATAATGCACTGAGGAGAGTGCATAAATAAGGGGGAGGGGAATGTAATATCCCTAGGATGAACCCCAATTGTAAATGTAAATGTAAATATGCTTATAAGATGGTGAGATGATGATACAAGGTCTTTGGTATGATTTTGTGCGCATTGAGTCAGTGCATGGGAATCTCATACCAAAAGAAGAGTGTGCACATTCTAGGGTTCTGTGCACACCAGATTGAGTGTGCTATCTTAAGGCCAAGGAGCCTTTGTATATATGTTGTGTTTTATAGGCTAGAATGCTTATATGATTATTAGACCAGAAAGCCTGGATGATAAAGGCTTTCGTGCCTATATTGTAATTGTAAATCATACTCATATTATTAATTGAGTATACCACTACATGCAGACCAACCAAACAAAAGAGATGGGGGACTAAACTCCACTAGAATTGGGTAAGGGAGCTAAGATTTTAGGAAAGGGGCTAAGCTAAGGGGGCTTAAGCCCAAATGAATATTTTTTCAATATTCCTAAAGTCTAAAGTCTAAAGTATGGGATATTTATTTTATCCTAAGTCCCTAAGGGGGAACATATCACCATGTGGGGGGACATGTAGTTCCCAACATGACAAGTGTCAAGTTGGGAACATGCACATATATTTGGGGAAATTAGTTCATTTTTCATCATTCCTTCATCATTGTTACCATTATTCTCTCCTACCATCCGAACTCTGCTGCCGCCATCACCATACATGTACTTGGAAAGATTGGTGTTGTGGACAACGAGAAACCTGGTTTGACTACAGGCCCATGAGTAGTTTTCTCTAGGAGAGAAACTACTCAAAATTGTTCCCTGGTGCGCTGGGCAATAACTACCGGGCTCTGAGACTTCCTGTCCGACCTATTGCTGAAGCCCCACAAGGGAAGTTAGGCAGCTGAGGGACCGTTGAGAAGAGAAGAGGCACACTTCTTGGGTTGGGACATGCATGTGGGGAATGAGAGACTATAATCTAGTTGCAACAGTTGGGCACCTTGGACTAAGAAATTATGATGCTTGTCAGACCTTAGACTGGCTTAGTATTCCCTTTTTCTTGGTAGAGTTTAGCCCCATCTTGGGGGTGACCCACTGCTGAGATTATGAGCAGTGTGGTCTATGGTTAGGAAGAATGTGGAAGGTATGCACGTAGTTAGTGATCTTTTTATCAAAGACAAGTGTCAATTGTGTGTTAAATTATGTGCTGCATCATTATTTATGGGTTTTTCCTATGTATGTTGCATGTGTATTTCTATTATTATTCTGTATGAATCTGTGTATTTGCAGAATATTTGTGTGTTTTAATTTTTTATACAGTTTGAAATTTTAATGTGGCATAGCCCAACAAATGGCTGGGGATGTTACAATAGGGGGATATTATATCTATACTAATATGATAGTTATAACCCTTATTATTATAGTATATTATTGTAATATTATAATTATAGTAATAATATACGCTTATTATTATAATATTAATATATTATATATACTTAAGGATATAATATAATATAATATAATATAATGTATTATATGGTATTGTGTATATATATATATATATATATATATATATATATATATATATATATATATATATATATATATATATATATATATATATTATAATACTCCTTAATATATTATTATTACTTATTTAACTCCAGTTTTCAACTCTGAGCTTGGATGGGCAGAGCAAGTTGAATTGAAGAGAAATTTCACAGAGAGTTGATTTTGAAGTGGCCAAATTTCAAGTTACAATGGATCCATAGTAAAAATCAGAAGAAATTGCATGGAATTGGGCAAAAGCTCCAATTTCTTTTATTAAATTCATGGGAAATTTGAGAAATTTGGCCAAGAGGTGAGATATTCTTAATTTAATATCTGTCTAGAAAATCCAGACTTGGAATTGGTCGAATTTGAATTTACAGGGTGCCAGGAGGGCGTTGAGAGAACACTTTGATGGTGTTCGAAAGCTCAGGAGGTGTAGCAGTTCGAGAAAGCAAGCAGAGGCCAAGGAGTCGACCTTGTAGTGGAGAGATCAAAGGTTGAGTCTTTGAAATATTGAGAAATCCTTCATTGGAGGGAAGTAAAGTTGCAGAGGAGAGAAACCACAACAACCATTGATTTGGGATGCAAGATTAGATCTGGGTCGTTGGATTAAAACCAGACGAGAGTAGAGCGCACGATAGAGGAGATTAGATCCCAGTTGTTGGATCTGAGAGCAGGAGAACAAGAACCATCGATCAAAGTTCTCAGGCTGTAAGTCTTGGCCAAAGTGGAGTGGATCTCAGCCATATGTTCCATCATGGAACGTGAGCCGTAGATATCACAATTCAGAGATTTGACAATTTGGGAAAAATTGACCCTTGTGTCGCTAGGAGGAGAAATCCCCAAAGCTACGAAGTCCCATAGTGAATCTACACTGTAGATCACAGGGAGAGTGCGTGTCGTTGGATACCCGAGTGGTTCGATGATTCGACACTCTAGGATAAATTGGTTGTGGTTGCGCGGAGTGGAGAATTCCCCGAAGTTCCAAATTCTCGAGTAAATCCTGACCGTCGGTTGTTGGGTACATGTGTCCATAGATTTCCAAGTATTCAGAAATTCGATTATCCAGAGGATTGTGGGTGAAATATTTTTTGGTGTGAAAAGTCCCAAAGCTTGAAAGTAACGGATTTAATCCTAGCCGTTGATCAAAGGAGAGTCTCAGTCATAGATCTCCGCCCTTTTCCAATTCAACGTTCGACAATTCAGGAGTGTGGTGGTCGTCTGGAGTGAGAAGCCCCGAAGTCTGAAGTACCAGAGTTAATCCTATCCCTTGATCAAAGGAGAGTCTCAACCATAGATCTCCGCCTTTTTCCAATTCAAGTTAGACAGTTAGGGAGTGTGGTGGTCGTCTGGAGTGAGAAGCCCTGAAGCCCGAAGTACCATAGTTAATCCTAGTCGTTGATCAAAGGAGAGTCTCAGCTATAGACCTCTGCCCTTTTCCAATTCGACGTTCAAAATTTCGGGAGTGTGGTGGTTGTCTGGAGCGAGAAGCCCTGGAGCCTGAAGTACTAGAGTTAATCCTATTCATTGATCAAAGGAGAGTCTCAGTCATAGATCTCCGCCCTTCAAAAATTCGGCGTTCGACAGTTCGGGAGTGTGGTGGTTGTCTGGAGTGAGAAGCCCCAAAGCCCGAAGTACCAGATTTAATCCTAGTCATTGATCGAAGGAGAGTCTAAGTCGTAGATATTTTCCCTTGGCCAATTCGGTGTTCGACAGTATGGGAGTGTGCTGGTCGTCTAGAGCGAAAAACCCCGAAGCCCAAAGCTCAGAGTTAATCACAACCGTTGGATGTGGGAGGAGTGTGCATTAACAAATATTAATGAGTGTGAACAAGAATAAATGGATAGGGATAAAATCTACACTCTTAGTCCATACCACCAATCCCTGTGAGCATTAGACAATGGAATCTCAGTAAATTCAAGACATATTTGATGCAAATATCACAATAAAACCTTATAAATACACTGCTAGTAACAAAAAGGTATGAAGGAAAACTGAAATCCGTGAGTGAAAATGGTGGAATGATGGGAAAATGAACTAATTCTAGGGTATAGAATTAGTTATACAATACCCTAAGATATAATATTAAAAGGGAATATAATAAGGGGTTAGAATATATATTATAATAACACACTAGATTATTATATAATTAGATACATAATCCTATCTTAGATTAGAAGTACCAAGTTATAATTTAAATTCATTCCTTCATCATTGTTACCATTATTCTCTCCTACCATCCAAACTCTGTTGCTACCTTCACCATACATGTACTTGGAAATCTTGGCACTATGGACAACAAGAAACCTGGTTTGACTGTAGGCTGAAAAGGTGAGTTGTCAGGCCCGTGGTCGAAGAAGCGGGTTGTCAGGCTCGTGAGTAGTTTTCTCTAGATGAGGAACTAGTCAGAATTGATCCTTGGTGTGCTGAGAAATAACTATCGAGCTTTGAGACTTCCTTTCCGGCCTATTGCTAAGGCTCCGGAAGGGAAGTGAGGAAGCCAAGGGATTGTTGAGCAGATAAGGGGCACACTTCCTGGGGTGGGACAGTCATGTGGGGAATGAGAGATTGTAGGCTAGTTGCAACAGTTGGGCACCTTGGACTGAGCAATTATGCTTCTTGTTAGATCTTATACTGGCTTAATATTCCCTTTTCCCTGGTAGAGTTTAGACCTAGCTTAGGGGTGACCCATTGTTGAGATTACGAGCATTGTGTTCTATGACTGAGAGGAATGTGGAAGGTCTGGACGCAGTTGGTGATCTTTTTATCAAATATAAGTGTCAATTGTGTGTTAAATTATGTGTTGCATCATCATTTATGCATTTGTTTTTATGGGTTTTTCCTGTGTATGTTGCATGTGTTGGAAACTCTTTTCACAATCCAATGTTCATTGAAACTTCAACCCCTTATTTTGCAAGGAAGTGATCGGGTGTGAAATATTTGAGAATCCTTCAATAAATCTCCTATAGTAGCCTGCAAGGTCCATGAATGACCCGACATCTGTCACATTCTTTGGTGTTGACCATGCTCTAATGGCCTCAATCTTTTTAGGATCTACTGCTATCCTTTCCTCTGAAATGATATGTCCCAAATAATGAATTTGCTTCTGATAAAATGAGCACTTGCTCAATTTGGAATACAACTGATGCTCCCTTAATACCTTTAATACCATCCTCAAGTGTTGTTCATGCTCTTCCTACAACTTAGAATATACAATATTGTCTTCTAAAAATACAATGACAAACTTATCTAAGTATTCTCTGAAAATACCATTCATTAAACACATGAAGACAACTGGTGCATTTGATAACCCAAATGGCACCACTATGAACTCATAATACCCATACGTTGTTCTAAAAGTAGTCTTGCTTATGTATTCTTCTTTAATTCTTACCTGATGATAACCTAACCTGAGATTGACCTTGGAGAATATTTTTGTATCTTTCAACTGATCAAAGAGGTCATCAATCCTTGGCAAAAGATACTTATTCTTCACAGTTACCTTGTTCAACTGCCTAAAGTCAATGAAAAGTCTCAATTTTCCATATTTTTTCTTCACAAACAATACTGGAGCACCCCAAGGTGACACAATGGGGCGTATATACCCCTTCTTCAGAAGGTCTTCAAGTTGCATTTCCAATTCCTCCAACTCTGGTGTACTCATCGTATACGGGGTCTTAGATACCGGAGTTGCTCCAAGCATAAGATTGATGGAGAAATCAATCTCTCTTTTAGGGGGTAATCCTAGTATTTATTTAAATACATCTTCAAACTATTTTAGGGTTGAATAATCTTCAATATTTGACACCTTATCTTTATGTGTCTCTTTCATATGTGCTACAAATATTTGACACCCTTTTCTGTAACTTTTCTTTAGCTGCAATGCTAAAATTTCTCTAACGGTTACTGCCCTGGGAATTCCCTGTACTGTCCTTAGGTTCCCTTCCTTATCCAAGAAAGTAAATGCGTTATTATAACAGTCTAGGATAGCATGGTGTTGGTCCAACCAATCCATACCAATTAGACAAATATAGGAACCTAAAGGTATGATGCTCAAATCTTCCCTGGTGCTCAGTCCATTCATGTCAAGTGGACATGCCTTAACCATCTCATTAATTTTTCTTTTAGCTCCGGTATCCATCTTCACCAATCAAGATTTTCCTAGATTGCTTCTTGGAAAATGAAATCTTTCCAACATATTAGGATCTATATAACTATGACTAGCTCCTGAATCAATTAAAATAACAATGGTTTGGTTGCTGATGTTACCTTCAACTTCAATCATATGTGATTGAAACTCAACTTGCTTGTTGTCCAGGGTTGCATATATGCTAGGTGAATTTATGCACATGTCTTCCACTGTATCATCTTTTTGTACATTGTGAACAATCCTCACTTTGACCCACTGTCTCAGTTATTCTGGTTTCTCTATAATCTGGCTATCCTTGAGGATTATTTCTGAAGAATGGTGGCTTAGTCCCCTTTTTCCTCATTTCCTTCTTGTTTTTCTTCTTGTCTTCCCAAACTTTTTGGAAAGTTGGCCTTCCTTTATGTTGATCATAAATGCATTTAGCTCACATTATGGTCTCCTTCAATGTTTTGGGATCATCGCATTGTATATTGTCACTGATAAATGATGGAAACCCACTCAAATACCTCTGAATATTAACTGGCTCTTCCTTGATGAAATAAACATACTTTAGCAATTCTTAAAACCTTCTTTCATATTCATCTATGTTCATACTCCCAAGCTTGAGTTCAAATAACTGCTTCATTTTCTTGTCATAGTATCTCTTAGTCAAGTATTTCTTTTGAAAATACCTCTTGAATTCCCTCCAAGTAACATTTTTCTCATCAATGTGTTGCACCTGCACAAATTGGTCCCACCACATGGATGCCTCTCCCTTGAGTTGATGGATGGAAATTATTCCTTCTACGTGTAAAGAGTAATTATGCAATTGAAAATACTTCCTCATTCCTAACAACCATTTCTTTGCATCTTCATCCTTCTTGTTCTCACCATCAAATGTAGGAGGATTGATTTTGTTCATTTCTTCTTGTAGCTCATCCACCCTAGACCTCCTCTTATGTTTCCTGGCAGGGGATGGACTTGAGCTACTATGTGCTCTCCTAGTGGAATGCTTTGGAGAGTGATGGTGATGTTTTCCAATACTTCTTATTCTTCTCCTCTCATCATGAGACCTATGACTTCATTATTTGCTTGAGTCTTTCTCCTTATCCATCATCTTTTCTATTTTATCCAAGCTCTGCATTAAATCTATGTTGAAGCTCTCCTGCTGCTCCTTGGCTTTCATAATCCTCTCATTATCAACTTTATAACTTTGGAAATCCTTTTGCAAAATTTTAATGGTCTCTACGAAGTTCATGTTTTCTTCCTTTCCTTCTCCATGTCCATTTGCATTTGTACCTTCATTACCCATATTGACATACATCCATCCGATCTCATCTTCATGGATGTAAGCCCCCTATGTATCTTCCATGATTCTGAACTCTGTGCTGATCTTGTTATGATCTAATTGTTGTTAACTCTGTTAATGGTCTCTACGAAGTTCATGTTTTCTTCCTTTCCTTCTTCATGTCCATTTGTGTTTGTACCTTCATTACCCATATTGACATACATCCATTTGATCTCATCTTCATGGATGTAAGCCCCCTGTGTATATTCCATGATTCTGAACTCTGTGCTGATCCTGTTATGATCTAATTGTTGTTAACTCTACCAAAATGTGCAACCAACAAAACTTAGGCTAACCGAGTTAACAAATTCATGAAATTATGTACAATTTTGGTTCAATAATGCATCAAAATTCTTTCTTCTGATTTTCTGAAAAATTGACTACCCAGATCAATTTTCTGGGTGAATAGTTATATTCTATTGTCTAAGACCTTTCCAACACCTACTTCCATGCTCAATTTTGAGTTTTGAGCAGAAAATTATGGTTATTTGAAAATTGTCCATTAATTCTTCCCAAGATTTCTACATGGATTCTCTGCCCTTGCCTTGCTCATACATGTACTTAGCCTTACTGATGGTCTCAGTCAAAATTTTATGATGAAAACCCCCACCCCTTCTAGGGGGATCGCGTGACCTCTCGGTCTTAGGACAAGGGTAGAGATCTACGACCGAGACTCTCCTTTGATCGACAACTAGGATTAACTCCGATACTTTGGGCTTCGGGGCTTCTCGCTCTAGACGACCACCACACTCCCAAACTATAACTATAATAGTTCGGTATAGTACTATGATACTATAATAGTATTATAACTATTATGTCCCCTTATTATACTATATATTAGTATATTATATAATAGTATATAGTATACTATTATTGAAGGTGTCAAATATTGAAGATTATGCAGTCCTAAAAGAGTTTGAAGATGTATTTAAAGAAATACCAAGATTACCCCCTAAAAGAAACATTGATTTCTCCATCAATCTGATGCATGGAGAAACTCTAGTATCCAAGACCCCTTACAAGATGAGTACACCATAATTGAAGGAATTGCAAATGCAACTTGAAGATCTTATGAAGAAGAGGTATATATGCCCAAGTGTGTCACCTTGGGGTGCTCCAGTATTATTTGTGAAGAAAATGTATGGAAAATTGAGACTTTGCATTGACTTCGGGCAGTTGAACAACGAAACTGTGAAGAATAAGTATCCTTTGCCAAGGATTGATGACCTCTTTGATCAACTGAAAGATGCAAAAATATTCTCCAAGATTGATCTCAGGTCAGGTTATCATCAGGTAAGAATTAAATAAGAAGACATCAACAAGACTTCTTTCAGAACAAGGTATGGGAATTATGAGTTCACAATGGTGCCATTTGGGTTATCAAATGTACCAGCTGTCTTCATGTGTTTAATGAATGGTATTTTCAGAGAATACTTAGATAAGTTTGTCATTGTATTTTTAGATGACATTCTTATATATTATAAGTCAGAGGAAGAACATGAACAACACTTGAGGATGGTATTACAGGTATTAAGGGAGCATCCGTTGTATGCCAAATTGAGCAAGTGCTCATTTTATCAGAAGAAAATTCATTATTTGGGACATATCGTTTTAGAGAAAGGGATAACAATGGATCCTGAAAAGATTGATGCGAATAGAGGATGGTCAACAACAAATAATGTAATAGAGATTAGATCATTCATGGGCCTTGCAAGCTACTATAGTATATTTATTGAAGGATTCTCAAAGATTGCACACTCGATCACTTCCTTGCAAAAGAAAGGGGTGAAGTTTCAGTGGACATTGGATTGTGAAAAGAGTTTCCAACACTTGAAGAAATTATTAACAAGTGCTCCAATACTAAGGATTTCATATCCAAATGAAGACTTCATTGTATGCACAAATGTATGTGAAGACGGGCTTGGTGGAGTCCTCGGTCAAAATGGGTATGTTTTATGTTATGAATTAAGGAAGTTGAAGGAGCATGAAAGACACTATGATACTCATGGTTTGGAGTTGGCTGTAACATACCCACTACCATAATTTAAAAATTTTGGGATTAATCTCCCATACATGGAAAATCTCCCTAAACTTCGCATTAGCGAAATGCCAATCCCCGGTTCTATATCAGGATATCGCGACTCGGGAGTTCGCGATTCACGCGAACACAATTTACATACACAACAAAACCCCGATCCCCGATGGTCAACGGGTCAACACTTCCCTCTATCGGAGATTTCCCTATCGGGAAATCAGCGCATGAAATGCCGTGGTTCACTTACACGGTGAATCCCCGAACCCCGAACTCCGATATGCTCCCACCTGTACTCCACCGGCGATCACGGTCCCACACGCCACGTCACTTCAGGATTTCGTGGATCGCGAATCCGCGATGCATGACTCTTTGACGTCGAGAACCCCGATTCTCTGAACGCCAAAACCCCGAAGTCCGATGCCACCTGTCCCCGCAGACGGACGGCTATGATTGTAC
>JZKD02S1673385.1:3972-16580 GCA_000966675.3 Picea glauca
GTCCTTTTCTCTAAATTACCATGGATGTTGGATTTACAGAGTACGCGTACACTCTGAAAGTGGATGAGAAGACTGATGTATACAGCTTTGGAGTGGTTCTGCTTGAGCTGATCACAGGCAAAAAGTCAGTGGGTGAAAGTGAATTTGAAGAGGACATGAACATCACAGGGTGGGTGAAGAAGATGACCAATTCGAACAGAGAAGAAGCTATGAAGATTGTTGATCCCAGGCTTATCAGCGTCCCAATGGAGGAAGCCCTGCATATATTCTTAGTGGCTCTGCTCTGTGTACAACAGGAGAGTGTCCGAAGACCCACTATGCTCCAGGTAGTAGTAATGCTCACATACTTCAGCCCAGGCAATAAATTTCTTGATCCACATTTGACCGCGAGAAATGAATGGAATAAGCCATTCTCATCCTCAGCCAGCCAGTCCAGGGTTGATTAGATGCGCACCTTGATGAAGGGTGGATATCTTGGCTAAAGATCCATATCCATGTGTTTCTTTAGTATCGCTGTGCACTACCTTGTAAAACTGAGAGCTTCCAGCCGCAAAGTCCGTGCATTTGTTTTGAAGGAAGGTAAGTTGTGGAAATGTACACAACTTAGGCATCTGAATCAACGTTGCTTTCAGATTCCTCTGTTTTTCGTATTTCCTTCTAATGGGTATCTAAATCTCATTGCTTTCAGATTCCTTATTTTCCCCAAACCAAAGTCTTCATGATGAAGTGCCTCTACTTCTTTGGAGTGTTGGCACATGTTAGCAGTGTTCTTTGTTCTGTCCAGGGCAGAGTCAAATACTCTTCCATCGATCACTCACCGATAGAGAAACCTCTGAGGATGTCCAGTGGGTTTGAGATCTCATCCTTTATTCATGTGAATGGGGGATCCTCCTAAACTCTCATTCCTTTGAAGGGTAATTTTTCCTCAACTCTCAGCCTCTCAAAATATCACAACCTAAAGACAATTGACAAGGCCCACAGAGAGTCCAGGAGTTGAGGACAAATCTCCTAAAACATCCTGTCCCCAATTAGATGGTTTTAATTGATAAAATTTTATTTGGGCTCATTTTGTCCAATTTGTTCACGTTTGCATAGACAAATCTACATCAAGTCCTACAAATTTCAAATCCTTGCAGTAAAGTTTTGAGCTAGCCATATATAGTCTTTTTGTTGATAAGCATGGCAAAGTGTCAATTTTTAACACTATAGTATAGAGAACACAACAAAAATGGAAGAAAGGTCTAAATTAATAAGTTATTATGTCATATAAGAACAAATATTTTTGTTTATCTGAAAATTTAAAAGGCGGTAAATAAGCTGTTTTCTCATATAAGAACAAATATTTCTGTTTATCTAAAAATTTAGAAGGATGGTATGAGGGGAATTTTGCAAGGATTCTCCGTTGAAAAAACAAATCTTCANTGGATCCTCCTAAACTCTCATTCCTTTGAAGGGTAACTTTTCCTCAACTCTCAGCCTCTCAAAATATCACAGCCTAAAGACAATTGACAAGGCCCACAGAGAGTCCAGGAGCTGAAGACAAATCTCCTAAAACATCCTGTCCCCAATTAGATGGTTTTAATTGATAAAATTTTAGTTGGGCTCATTTTGTCCAATCTGTTCACGTTTGCATAGACAAATCTACATCATGTCCTACAAATTTCAAATTCCTGCAGTCCAAGTTTTGAGCTAGCCATATATAGTCTTTTTGTTGATAAGCATGGCAAAGTGTCAATTTTTAACACTATAGTATAGAGAACACAACAAAAACGGAAGAAAGGTCTAAATTAATAAGTTATTATGTCATATAAGAACAAATATTTCTTTTTATCTGAAAATTTAAAAGGATGGTAAATAAGCTGTTATCCCATATAATAACAAATATTTCTGTTTATCTAGAAATTTAAAAGGATGGTATGAGGGGAATTTTGCAAGGATTCTCCGGTTGAAAAAGCAAATCTTCATGTATTTTGTGAACATGATTTCGATGATGAAAACATTGCTGAAGCAATTCTAGATGGGGCAACAGTGATGAAAAAATAATTTTACAATAAGATTTTGATCATAAGAAGGACTAATGGTTTTAACTAGTAAGCAAGGAATCATCATCATGGGTCTTGAATCTACTGCAAAATAAAACTGCAGAAGTAATGTAAATTATCAGTGATTCTTAACTACCAATGCCAAAATTAGGAGCAAGGAATGTTTTAAGTTTTAAAACGTTTGATTTTAAGTCTCAATCCAAAAAAAAAAAATTGTTGACATTGAAAATTTGGAATGTATTTCCATATTAACGAATATATCTAGAGTGTATATATTATCAAAAGGCATGGAGTTTTGGACCAATGTCTCACAGTTCTACATAGTTATATGGATCAAAAAACAAGAGTTTAGAAAACATAACAATATTACTAATCCGGAATGGATCATTATATAATTTGTCTTCTATCTTGGTACAGATGGAAAAATTGGAGGAATTGGCTTGTAGGGCCTATTTTAGGGGAAGGTTTCAGTTTGGTGATTTGGGGTTCAGAAACTACCAAAGCCAATTTGAGGCATCAAATGACACTTTTTGGGGTCAAAACTTTATGAGGAGAGCTCCCAACCCCTCAAAACTATTCTACACACCAAAAAATTTCCAAACGTGCAAAATTCTCCTCAATAGAAGCTCGTATGCAGAAGTTGTGCCTCCCACAAGTTGACCTAATCTATTGACCACCATGGTACCGAGTGGATGCCACGTCAATTCCCATTACTCACACATGTAGGACTACTTAGATGTGGAATTTAAAGAATATTCTAGAGGGTCCAAAACCCTAACAATAATTGCGAGTTGAGGCATGCAAAAACCCTAACCCTAGATGGATATTAGTCTATGTTAAACGTTGTACCACTAGAAAGGGAAGTGGTTCCATTATTTTGGTATTGTTATTGTTTCATAGTTGAGCAGAGCATCTAGGAGTGAGATATTGAAGTATAATGAAGGAGGTAGAAGATTTTATAGTAGCCATTGAAGCCACAATGTCCATGGAAACTTCATAGTGAGTGCCTCTTTCTTTGTACTTGCATTTCATAACTAAGAAATGAAAGCAGAGGATAGGCCTCACCTTATAGCTAGGTTTTCTCATGTATTGGGTTCCCTAGGTGACATATTGTGTTCATTTCCGTGGATGGTGTGTTCATTTCCCCGTTTATTTCGTTTTGGTTTCAGTTATTTCCATAATTTTGAGTGTTGCACTAGTAATATTAAATATGATATTTAAGGTATTAAACTGCATAATACATTTTTTCAAAATATTGGAAGATCTTTTGTGATAAACTATTCCAGTGGAATATGCATGGTAATTTACATATCATCTTGGTAACAAAGTAGTTTTCTTTGTCGTTTTGTGGAAATTTTTAGGATCTAGGAATTGTCTTGAGAAGGAAGTTTCAAAACCCTACCAATGGCGGATGAGCCCAATCATAACAATCCTCGAGATGAGGTAGATGAGAGAATTTTTAAGCTGGAAGAAAAATCTATTGATATCTCTTGCAACACGACCATCCTCATGGTGGCTCTAAAGAACAAGTTTGGAACTTTTGGAGAGGTTGGTGGCTCTAACTCATAAGTTGGATCGGGTGAGAAATCCGGAGATAATGAAGAGCCAAAAAAGGAGCCAGAGAAATAGAAACCAAGTTCTAGTGTCATCATTTCTTCACAATCTCTATTTAAAATGGAAGTGGAAGTGGACATCAAACCCTACATAGATGAGATTGATGTTATTAAGTTGAATCATTGATTGCAATGGTTAGAAGTTTATTTCAATGTCCATAACATAAGAGAAGAGAAAAATATTTCATTTGCCCTACTAAAATTAGAGGTCCATGCCCTAACCTACTAGGAAAGCAACACGGAGACACTAAGGCAGGAGGGTATGTTGATATTTTTTTCCTTCTCCTACCCAAGCGTGTCTTTCCCATGCACCCCCATTTCTTTTTTATATAATACTTTAGTCATGTGGATGTAGGGGTAATTCCCTTGTCATAAGTCTCAACCACCCGCAACCTTCATTTTTCATGGCGTTTGCTTATGCAAATGCAGGAAAACCTCTCACAAAGCTTGTCGAGTCCCAATCCTCCTCCAACCTGCATTCTCGCACCTGCATTCTGTATTGGTTCCCCACATGTCCACAACCCACATTCTTATACTTAGAATATTTTTTGATGCCCATGTGGCTCATGCAGAAGGATGACATCCAATGTTCCCCATGAATACAGCCCCCCACATTCCACATAGGACATTATTTGTGGTATCGAGGAAACCATAGTATATCTACAACACATCTTTCACCCATCGAGAACGATTGTTGTTAATTAGTGAGGATTAATTTTTGCACATTTCCCCTAGGCCTTGTGTATGCAAATGACAATTACCATTTGATGAGCGACATGCACCAAAAGTACAAGGGGACAAATTTGAACAGTGGATTGACCCCTAATTTATGATTAGCAGGGCACCTATTGTACATAAAATATGATTTATACATTTAATCCTCACACTTACCTAAGTGCATTGAAAGTGGAAAAGATGGAAAACAAGAAAAGGAGAGAACCATTCTATGAAGATATAGTGAATTCATTAGATCGTGAAGATATGGATTTCTAGTGGTCTGTGGCATATAAGTGGTATTCTGAGCTTTCCCCGGAGGACAAGCTCACAAACAAAGTCTGGACATCGGGGATAGCTAAAGCCGGGTGTGTGCCTAAGGCTTTCAATTTCAGAGAACTTGTTGCATGGTGTGTTAAAAGTTTTGATTCAAAGCATCGACTGATTGAAGTTAAGGAAAGTGGATCAAAACTATATGGATCTTGGAAGGCTTCTCTCAATGCTTTTTGAGCATATAAATACAATTTTAAAGAAATTGAAGTAATCACTTACCTTCTTAAGGTAGGATAAACTAATTGATCTCACTAGACATTAATCATCATCATGTCTCACATACTCACTTGTGACCTCTTTAGCATTTCCCTTTCCATACTTCTAAATATGCTAATTATATATACAACTGTATGACCATTGTCTAAAGGTTCTATCTTTTAGTTCTTTTCACCATAATTTGGTGATATAAATTTGAGTGAAATGACAATTTTCTGTTATCTAAATTACAACTTTTAACAAATAAATGGATTAAGAGTACTAAAAAACTCAGAAGACACTCAGATTATACAGATTCAAATATTTAATCTATAGTTCCACTAAAATTTACAATTCCAACAATTTTTAACCAAATTTCAATCAAAATTGATAAAAAAATTATAAAACAAATCCAAAAAATAAAATATTTAAACATAATTGTAAACAATAAATTACTCTATTTCTAATTTGCTGTTTTTGGCTGTTCTGCTCAGTTATAATGTATTTTTTTTATTATTATTATTGATAGAATTAGGATTACAGTCATGATGAAAAGTTAAGAGATACTTAATGCTAAAGGTGCAAACGAAATTCATGTGTTACAATAATTTAGTGGAAGACGCGGATCTCGAAAAAGTCCGCGCAACTTTTACATTATAGCGGTGCGCAAAACGATAAAATTCTCATGTTTTCCTGAAAGGTGGAGAATGTGAAAGGTGGAGAATGTTGAGAAAAAGAATTGCAAAATATGTAACAATCTCACGAATTTTCTTTCATTCTTTCTGCGTTGTCATATTCCAACAAAAGTCATGCGTCCATCTTGCGTCTCAACTTCAACTTCAAGTGGCGTCAATAACTTTCCTTTTGCCATTTCTGGGCAGATTTACATTATTTTCGGCACCATCAAAACAAATAATAAATTTGTCACATCGATGATCGTTGGTTTGTTCACCTTTTTATGTTATTCAATCTTCCTTTTGTTGATTAGTCATGTATTGTAACTTGTACTTTTTATGTCTCCTAACATGTTATCATGTTTGTGTTCTTACATTCTTAATATTTATATCATTCATTTCCTCATTATGAGAAGATATGATAGTGTGAATTATTGTATCACAATTATAATTGACATTCTATATCAAAGAGAATAACACTGAAATCAGCAAAAAAATTGATTAGTCATCCAATTGAAACTGAAATCTTTCTTTTATTTATTATACATCTATGCCTCCTAACACATTTTCATGTATGTCTTCTTACATCATCCATTTCCTTGTTATGAGAGGAAATGATAGTATGAATTATTATTTCATGCTTGTAATTGAAACCCTATAACAAAGAGAGGAACAAAAAAATCTATTTAGTAATCACTCAAATCAATGCAATAAACACTAAAATAAATGCACTAAAATCAATCTTATCCACAATTAAATCATCCATTTCATGTATGATTTTCTCTCTATGCCTCCTAACACATTTTCATGTATGTCTTCTTACATCATCCATTTCCTTGTTATGAGAGGAAATGATAGTATGAATTATTATTTCATGCTTGTAATTGAAACCCTATAACAAAGAGAGGAACAAAAAAATCTATTTAGTAATCACTCAAATCAATGCAATAAACACTAAAATAAATGCACTAAAATCAATCTTATCCACAATTAAAACATTGAAAACAATGCACTTAGCATTAAAATCAATGCATTATATTAATAGTGATGCAATGACCAACTTAAAATGGATGAATAATACCAAACGAACTTATTAAATAGAATAATGTGTTTCATCCACATACACACAATGTTGAAATCAATTTTATCCATTCAAAAAATAGTTAAATCAATGCATTATATTAAAAGCTATGCAATGACCAACTTAAAATGGATAGGACATAATACACAACTCTTAAACAAACACACTAAATAAAATATTTTGGTTCATCATATACACAATGTTAAAATCAATGCATAAAAAAATGAATACTGGAATACTACTAAATAGAATAATTTGGTTCATCATATACACACAATGTTAAAATCAATGTATAAAACAGAAAAAATAATTTGAATACTGGAAAAAAACAGAAATCAATATGGTTGGGTGACAAGGGTATTGTCAATGGAAAAATGAGCACAATCTTCTAATATTCTAACAGGTTATGGGCCCACACCTCCTTCATTCAGTCTAAAAGCTGGAAGGAAGCATAGCCGCTAGGATATTGAGCTCACTAAGGAACTGCCACTAGGGTTACTAGTAGGAGCAACTTCCAAGACACTGCAGTTAGGGTTACTTGTAGGTGCAGTTGCAGAAACCCTAATCCTCTTGTCGAGGCACCTTAAATGAAGGGATTGACCTAATCTCTGGACAGATCAGTGCTCCCTAGCCCAACACATCTCTTGGTACTTTTAGAAGGCCAAGACATGAAGTTTGAATTTATGGTCAAATACAGGGTTTGACCAAAGTCAAAGAAGCCATGACTTATTCTATGAAGTCAGAGAACAAGTTAGATGAAGCCTCTAACTTCAGAGCGTGGAAGACAAGGATTGACCTCATCCTTGCCGAGAATAAAGTGTTGGATTTCATGAAAGGAAATATCGTGAAACCAAAGTTTGAAAAAGGAAAAGAGAAGGAACCGCAGAACGTTGCAGTTATGGAGAAGTTCAAAGACAGTGACATCAATGCCATGAGTATCATAGTGGATTCTATAAATGACCACTTGATACCCTACATCTCCCATCTTGACTCATTGAAGAAGATGTATGATGCCCTAACAAATCTCTTCTCAGTTAGAAAAATTGGACAAGTGATGAGTCTGAAGAATGAGCTCCGTGACATGAAGATGAATAATGACGACAACGTAACATCATTCTTTGTGAGGATCTCTCAATTAAGAGATCAACTACAAGCTATCGGAGAGATCATTTCAAAAAAGGAATTGGTGAACATAATACTCAATGGTCTTCCCAAGACGTGGGATGCATTTGCCGCAAGCATGAACACAAGGAAGGAGTATCCGACATTTGAATAACTTTGGACTTGCTGTGCTCAAGAAGAAACAAGGATCAGTACAAAAGAGAAACCCCAAAAGAAGTACGATGATCAAGCCTTCACAACAAGATTCAAGAATTTCAGGAACAAAAGAAAGTTTGGTTCAAGGAGGAAGCCGAAACAAGAGAAAGATATTTCAGAAATACAATGCTTCAACTGTCAAAGGTATGGTCACTTCAAGAATCATTGTCCTGAACTAAAGAAAAGGAAGGAGAAACACAAGGCATCAATTGCCGAAGAAAAGGAACCTACAAAGAAGACTAAGTAGGATGGAAGAGACTTCTTCTTCTAAAGGTAACAATACTCTTCTTATTTCTTCTACATGTCTTATTTGCATCATCTCTAGACATATCTTGTATATCTATCTCTTGGAAGATAATGTGTTCCAAGAAGAACTATACCTATGGAACAACAACAAGATAAGAATTGCTATCACTATACAAGGATGTGGAAGCTATTACAATATAAGCCGAAATCCGAATCAATTATGAATAGACTTAGAAGAAGCAAAGAAATCAACAATCAAGAGGAAATTGGAGAAAGATTTATGACGTTTTGTAGAAGACAATAAGACGAAATCGTGGACTCTGTTAGACAAAGAAAGCCAATTATATATTGCAGAAGACAATAAAGATGCATATGGAAGCATAGACCTCGTTAGACAAAAGGAGCCGATTATATGCACTCATACATGATCCATTGAAGATGATGAAGTATATATATCCATGGTAGCAGTCATAAAAGACAATACATGTTCAGTTTAAAATCAGAAGAAGTCTTCTCCGAAGAGAAGCCTTGAAGTATCCTTGGTTGTACATCCACATCCGTGATCCTATGATGAAAGAAGGAAGTGGAATCTTTAGGGCATGTAATCTATAAGAAACTCCATGGACCCAAGAGCTAAAGTAAAACATGAGGAAGAATATGAAGATTCCAAGAAAGAAAGAGAAGCCAGAACAACCAGTCATTGTATCGAGAATCACAAGATTACCAGCTTGATATGAACTCACTAAAAGAAAACAAGCAGAAGAATTGAAAGTTGTGATGAAGAACAGTGTATGAAAGACTCATGAGTGAAAGCATTGCAAGATCCAGAAGTAGACGTTCTCTCAAATGGAGGGAGAAGTCTATGTTGATTGCTCATTCTAGTAAACCTCTACATGAGTCATTATATTATCCATGGGTTGGAGTTCTACATCAACATGAATGCAAAGATTGTTCTCTAGAGCAATTGAATAAAGAGAATATGAAAGAGAAAACTCAAGACCTTGAGGCATACCAGAAAGAAACCCTTGTATGCAAATGGAAGAAGATAACTTGGTAGAGAACCTCCAGTGCACAACAGAAGCGTGGTGAAGATTCTCTATAATAGAGATATTGTATCAAGATGATTACTCAGTAAGATCGGATCTTATGATGACATAAGAAGTGTCACATGGATATGTTCCAGTGTTCCAACAATGATATACCTTATCGGTCAGAGCTACATGAAGCCTTCAAAGAAAACCAGTGTTCCAGACATAAGTACATTTGAAATCAAGCATTACATTATCTGTGATGAATTCCAGAAAGGAGAAAGTGGTTCTCCAATACATATCTCCACAGATGAGCAGATAAGTAGACATTTTAGTAAATCTTCTGTCCGAGATGAAAGAGTTTGCGTACTCAAGATGAAGCTCATGGAAATGAATTCCTTATTCAAAAAGGAAGATATGACTCCCAGGTTGAGAGGGAGCACTGATGTATTATTGATTGATGGACAATCATTTTTCAGTTCAAAAATGGTCCAGGATGAGCAGTTTCCTTTCTAATTCGGAAAGTAGATTGAGATCTTTGATGGACAACGATTCCCATTGTGGTTAACATGGGAAATGGTCCAGATTTCCGATGTATCATAGACAACGACTTCCCATTGTGGTTAACATGGGGAGTGGTCTAGAGTAGTCTCTCTTCTTGAGGGTTACTCAAGAAGACTGGCCTGCCTCGCCGGACAACGATTTCTCATTGTGGTTAACATGAGGAATGGTCTGTTTTGGAGGTTGATACAGGACAATCTTTTCCTCTTGTGGTTAACAGAGGAAATGGTCTGGACAGTCATTCCTTAGGGTTTATACATTCTCTCTAGGGTGCATTTTGATTAGTGCAGGAAGAATGGCCCAAGGTGGGGAATGGTCCAGGCTCAAAAATCAGGGACAATCATACCTTAGGGTTTATACATTCTCTCCAAGGTGCACTCTGATTAGTGTAGGAAGAATGGCCTAGGGTGGGGAATGGTCCAGGTTCATAAATTAGGGATAAGCAATCCTTAGGGAGGATTCATTCTCTCCAGGTTACACTTTGTTTAGTGTCAAAGGAATGGCCCAGGGTGAGGAATGGTCCAGGCTCAGAAATCAGGACAATTATTCTTCCTTGCTTGAGAAGAATAGTCCAGATAGCTCATCATTGATGTTTTACCTTTTGAGGGCAGGTATTCTTTAAGATCTCATAGATGTGAGTGAAATATTATCCCAAATGATTCAATTTATATCATAACATTGTTTTTGTGCAGGTTGATATCAGATGGTTGTTATGAAGATTGTATGACAATAGATGTATACTACTGTGGTGGATGTGTTCCACTGTTTATAACTATATGTGACTAATCAAGTACTTGTTTTCTACTTGGTGTGGTAGTGTACCACTGGATTTTAGTTATATACTACTATGGATAGACACAATTGTGTTCTATTTTGTTCTGATTGCCATGAAGATCATTAGCAGTTTTGAAAAATGATTATCAACTAGATGGATGAGCAAAGGACATATATTTCCCAGACGGAAAATGGTTCAGAACATTTACTCTTCTAGGATTAGAAGAATGGCTCTTGTATCACTCTGTGGTGTGAGTGACTTATCCAGCATCATGTCTGATTACTCAGATGGAGTATGGTTTCGAGAGATGATGCAGCTGATGACACCGATGGTGATGGTAGTGATCATGATTTAGTCATGAGATAGTCTATACAACTATGTTGGTGCTACCGGACAAATGATACTAGTTGTCTCTAGACAGTAGAGATATACTACCGTGGTGGATTTGTTCCATTGGTTGTTACTATGTGTCACGGTTTGAGTAGTTGTGTACTACCATAGATAAACATAGGTGTGTTCTATCAGTTGATATTGTACCAGTTGTCATAGGAGATTATCCAGTTGGATAATAATGACGGTGCTCATGATACTACCAGTTGAATGGTCTGTTTGTGCTTAAGACAATACCTCCCTAGCTAGGAGGGAGTGTTGATATTATGGTAGCTTCGGGAGGTATGAACCTCTATTATGACCTATGACGAGATTAGAATATTCTAGAAGGAAGCAAAGAAGTAAAGGAAACCCTAGACAAGATGTCGGCTGTAGAAATAAAATTAATATGAATTAATTAGTACCCAGAAGGAGAATTCGGCCCCAGTAAGTCTGCCAGAATCACTATAAATACAGGGCGCCAGTCTCTCATTTGACACATCTCAGTAGTTGTAGAGAGCCAGTTTTGCACAGTGCAGTTGCCAGTTCTGCGCAATGCAGTTGCAGTCTTATGCGCAAGTTCCGAGGAAGAGTGTTGCGCCAGTTTTATGGGTGGGACTATCTGATCAACTTTGGTTACTTTTCTTGCCTGGTGCATTAGCCTTGCTTGACTATTGATTGCTACTAGTATTCTTCTCTGTCAAGTTCAAGGTGCTCGGAGGGTGGCTTCGGCCTATGGTTGGGTGACAAGGGTATTGTCAATGAAAAAACGAGCACAAACTTCTAATATTCTAACAATATGATGAATAGTTATCTGCAAGTTATAAATACATATTCTCTCTCTTTCAATATTCACAAAACATTTTCTCTCTCTTTTCAATCATTTATATTTGAAAATAAAGTAATAACCCATTGTTACAACATTTTCAATTATCTTTTCATCGAATTCATGACATATTGGTTTTTATTATAAAATGGAAACGTTTTAAGTTTTGTTTTTAATGTGTAAATCTTTTGATCATATCCAAGAACACTAACTATTTTTAAAATATCCATGAGAGCAATCCAACTGAGATCATATCGAATAACAAATGGAAGGATGTGAATGTGTTTCAATTAAAGTGCAATCCAACTTTTTAGGTTATTAACAAAGCCTTGCAGCAGAAAATAATGAGTGTACACAACTTTTAATAAATACTATTATCTTTAAACTATTATGTGCTTATTGTTGAACCGTAGCGGGAGGATAGATTTTTAAAATGGTTATGTTGTACAGTTGCTCAGGAATGCGACCATTAGCGACACTTGTTGAGAGGGAGGTTGGACACTTGTTGAGAGTTGTACGGATGGAACATAAATCATGGGTAGGTTGTCGTTGCAAAGAGAATGTCAAACTTCTCCAAGTGAGTTGTACCTGAATTGTCTAATATGTTCCATCTTTAGTTTTCATTTCTTTTACAATTTTTGAAACACTGTTTTCATAATGATCTATTTGTTACTTCTGGTTATCTATCTATTTGTTAATTTCTAAATGTTACATATAATATAAAAAAATAAAAAAATATTATAAACTTGTTCATATTATTACATAAATAACATTAAATTTATTATATATTACATTTTATAAACTTATTATATAAATTTTATATAAGAAAACAAA
>JZKD02S1673385.1:29020-41682 GCA_000966675.3 Picea glauca
ATATTACTTAAAAGAAGAAAACTATGTAGAGTTTAATATAGAAGAGTACAATTGCTCCAATCTGGGGCCCTAAATGAACATGAAACAAACATTCAACATAATTGCATTTATTCTTTGGTGTTGGTTGATCATTCTCCTAAAACTAAACGTCTCATCTACATAGAAGACACCTAGATGTTAGCAAAAGTCAACCATTTCTTGAAGAGAAAAATAAAGAAAACTATAGAAATTGGTAAAGAGCATTATAGCTTGAATGAGGATGATTGATGCAGGAGCATCGTCAGTGAGCACACATGGAAGGACAACTCAATGCCTGGGGATCATTTCAAAATCTGAAACACTGGGAGTTACTATGAATCTTTTGGAGTTGATTGGAAAAACGGAAGAATATCAAGTGCTTGGAAGCTGATGATCATGAGGGATCTGGGAGTTTCACTCCTAGCCTTGAATGTAACCAAACTTAGGTAGCAGTTATGTTTTCGTTTTCGAGTAGACGAGTATTTAGGGGGAACCCTAAGAGCCCTCTGAGATAAATAGAGGTTTTGTATGCCCAAATGAGGCTGCTGAGAGTTAGTAGGAGATTTCTGAGTTTTTAGTTGATGTTTGATTAAAGTTGTAGAAATTTTTATTTTGAATGAATGTAACAGAGGAAAATTGATCCAATGTGTGGATGTTGTTATTGCTTGCAAATTTCTTGTTATTGTTGTTTCCGTAAATGAATGTATGAAACTGTGATATGTCAGTATAAGTTTCAATTGTTTCTCTTAGGAGAGTTTCGAGTGAAAGGAATGCACATAGTCTGCAAGGAGTGCGTTGACAGAGGTGAGTTAACCTCAGAGAAGCTCAGGAGAGATATCGTTGAATTTTCACCAACAGAAGTGTAAGGAGTGCACAGGAAGAAATCTGTGTTGGGTTCAGAGAGATAGAGACAGAGTTACTGAACACTCTGTAAGGAGGAGATCTGCAAGGTGTGCATCGAGCAAAAGGAGAACGCCAGGAGGGCGAGAATAATTTCTTTTGAAGAAATCCTTCGGATCTGAGTTTATCGAAATCTTTGAAATGCAAGGAGTGTGCGAGAAGTCGAAATCTTCACGAAGACCAAGCTCAGGAGAGCAATTTTCATAAGTGTAGTCGAGGTCCAAGAGACGGACTCGCAGGAGGCACAAAGGTTGAGACCTTTGGATACTTAGAAAATCTTCTAAGTCAGAGGAAGTTAGAACCTCGGGAGGGAGAGCGACAATGGTCATTGGATCACCGATTCATAGGACCAACAATCGTCCAATCAAATCAAGGTGTGAGAGCCTTAGCGTTTTTCACATGCAAGAGAGGGAACTTGCCAAAGTTCCAAAGTCCTGAAGTAATTTGGGACTGTTCGATCGTTCGAAGTAAATCTTAACCGTCCGATCGTCTGAAGTAAATCTCAAGCATTGGATCGTTTGAAGTAGATATGAACCGTCATATCTAAATAACAGGTGATGTGAATCTGTGGATCCTGGGTAAAGACTTGAAGTAAACGCCAATCGTCTGATCCAGAGGGCAGGTGGCATAAATTCGTAGACTCTGGGTAAAGACCCGAAGTAAATATCAACCATCTGATTCGAGAGAACTAGATCTGAATCATTGTTTTGGAAGAGGCATATCTCATCCGTTAGTCCAGAAGCACCATCATGATCGTAAGATCGACGACCATGCTCGATTGCGAGCCTAGAAAGTGCCCGGACGTTAAAATTTTGAGGGCGGGCCGCAATCGAAACCACGATATCAATGAAGAGGTACATGGAAACTGGAGGTAAATTGTGGGGAGAAAAGAGGTTGATCCCAAACCACTCTTGGGCATGCCCACAATCATGCGTTTACTCAAAGACCTAGCCCGAGGTCACATGTGACAAGGGGCTAATGAGAAAAGAACTAGTACCTTAAACTCGAGAGTTCAACAATTGTGAAAAGAGGACGCAGGTGCCATAGAACCTACACAAGAGGACTGAGAGGACATGTGTTAATTCACAAGTGATACCATTAAGGTCTCAGAGAGCCAATTCAGCTCGGAGTTGAAGATCCTTGACGCGGAGGTCACGTAGCCCTTAGGAGAGAGGGGGGGGCAACATCAAGTGGTATCAGAGTTGAAGTTTTGCTTGCAAACATCAAGCAAAGGAGAGGAGGCAAAATAACTCAAAGTTGTACTATGTGTGTGAGAGACCGTCAACACAATGCCACCGAGGAGATGAGTGGAGCCACCTTTAGCCAATCGTGTTGTAGAAAGAGAAATGTGAGAGCTTCATGGAAGATTAGAGGCGATGGAGGCAACACAGAGAAGAGAACCTGATGTTGGGGACATCAGCAATGTCGAGAGTAAAGAAGTAGAAGTCGAAGAAGCTGTAGGGGAAAATGTTGCCGAAGAACGCTTGCTGAGAGTAGTTGTTAGATTGGGAGCTAGAGCCAAGATAGAGGTCCCAATGTATGAAGGCAATTTGGATGCTAAAGAGCTGCTGGATTGTATAAGATCCATAGACAAATATTTCGACTATGAAGATGTTGATGAAGAGAAAAGCGTGAGACATGTTGTCACTAGGCTAAAAGGACATGCAACACTGTGGTGGGATGAAGTGTAGGTTGAGAAGAGAAGCAAAGACAAACAAAAGATAAATAATTGGGACAGAATGGTAAGCAAGTTGAAGGCTAAATTCATGCCCAAAGATTATCAGATCAATCTGTTCAGGAAGTTGTAGAACCTAAGGCAGAAGGGTATGACAGTTAAGGAGTACACAAAGGAGTTCTACAAGCTGAACATCAGAACTGGACAAAGAGAGAAAGATGAAGAAAAATTTGCCAGGTATATAAATGGCTTGAGGTATGAAATCCAGAATGAGATCAACATGATGTCAGTAAGGACAGTGGAGGATGTTTATCAGTTTGCACTGAAGGCAGAGGATAAGTTGACTAGAAAACAAAGCCAGCGAGGCAGAGGTAAAAGCCTAGTCTCAAACAAAGGCAAGGGATTTTCCCATGACAAGGCACACAAATCCAAAGACGAGACTGAGAAATCACATAGTCACTCAGAAAGAGGAGGAAGTTCTCGGGGAAGAAAATATGGTGGAATAATTTCTTCTAGAGGAAGAGGAAGAAGAAGAGGAGAAGTAAGGTGTTATGCCTATGGAAAGGCATAACACGTGTCTTGAAAATGTCCTGAGAAAAAGAAAGAAGGAGGAGGTGAAGCTCACATTTCATAAGCACATAGAAGGAATGTTGAAGCAGAAGGAGAAGAGGATGGAACATCCCTGATGTTGAGAAAGGTTCTCTTAAAACCAGAGGTGGAAGTTGAAAATCCAATGCAGAGGAACAATCTATTCAGGACATCTTGCAAGACTAAAGACAGAGTATGCAAGGTGATAATCGATAGTGGGAGCATTGAGAACCTAGTATCCACAAAGATGGTGGATAAATTGGAGTTGGAGACAACTACACACCCGAAACAATACAAAGTCTCATGGTTGTAGAAAGGACACCAGGTAATGGTTACTAAACAATGATTGGTTTAATTTAAGATAGGAGGATATAGAGATGAAATTCTATGTGATGTAATTCCCATGGATGTATGCCATATTTTGTTGGGAAGACCATGGCAGTTTGATAGGAATGTCATTCATGATGGGAGGAAGAATACATACACCTTGGAGAAGAATGGTAGGATGCACATGTTGCTACCAATAGAGGAGAAGAAAGTGAAAGAGGAAGTGAGCATAAGCATACTTCTAATGAGTGGGAAGGAACTCCTGAAAGAAGTTAAGAATGAATAGGAGATGCAGTTTGTTGTGGTGAGGAAACCCATAGTTATCCTTACAAGTACTTCGAAGGATGATTTGCCTGAAGAAGTTTAGGAATTGTTGGATAATTTTGCTGACATAGTGGTGGATGAGATTCCTAACTCATTGCCACCCATCAAAAGCATCAGCCATCATATTTATTTGATACCCGGAGAAAGTTTGCCAAACAAAGCAACATACAGACTGACACCTCGAGAGAATGAGGAAGTAAAGAACCAACTCCAGGAATTGTTAGACAAGGGGTTGGTCAGAGAGAGCTTGAGCCCATGTGTAGTACCAATTGTGTTGAGTCCAAAGAAGGATGGAGGATGGAGAATGTGTACAGACTCAAGAGCCTTTAACAA
This sequence comes from Picea glauca, assembly GCA_000966675.3. Taxonomy (NCBI): domain Eukaryota; kingdom Viridiplantae; phylum Streptophyta; class Pinopsida; order Pinales; family Pinaceae; genus Picea; species Picea glauca. The sequence continues at coordinate 33,186 of JZKD02S1673385.1, forward strand.
GATCACCATCAGGTATAGATTTCCTTTGCCAAGAATGGATGATTTAATGGATTTTTTAAGTGAAGCAAGTTTATTTTCTAAGATAGATTTGAAAAGTGCATATCACCAGATAAGGATGAGAGAAGGTGATGAGTGGAAAACAACCTTTAAGACAAATTAAGGTTTGTATGAGTGGTTTGTTATGCCATTTGGCTTAACAAATTCCCCGAGTACTTTTATGAGGTTGATGAATGAAATACTGAAAGATTTCATTGGCAAGTTTGTGGTTGTGTATCTGGACAGTATACTGATCTTTAGAAGGACTAAAGAGTAGAATTTGAGACACCTGACACTAGTAATGAGGAGACTACAATGAGAGAAGTTGTTGATAAATCTGAAGAAGTCCTCTTTTATGAAGACATAACTCATTTACTTGGGTTTTGCGATCTCTTCAAATGAATTGAAGATGGATCCAGAGAAGGTGAAAGAAATCAAAGAATGACCATCACCAAAGAGTATGTTTAAGGTAAGAAGCTTCCATGGATTAGCAAGTTTCTATAGGAAGTTCATCAAAGATTTCAGTGGAATTTGTGCACCAATGATGGATACAGTGAAGAAGAAGCACAAGTATTTTAAATGGACAGAGGAGTCTGAGAGGAGCTTCAATACATTGAAGGAGAAAATAACAGAATGACCAATTCTGATCTTACCAAATTTTGGAAAGTCATTTCAAGTGAGATGTGATGCAAGTGGAGTTGCAATTGGAGTAGCTTTGAGCCAGGATAATAGATCGGTTGCCTATTTCAGTGAGAAGATGAATGAGACCAAGAGAAAATACTCCACCTATGATAATGAGTTTTATGCCATAATTCAAGCCTTAAAGAAATGGAGACATTACCTTGTTCCACATGAATTTGTCTTGTATAGCGACAACCAAGCTTTACAATTCATAACCAGACAAGAAAAATTGAATCAGAGGCATGCAAAGTGGATTGAATTTATGCAGAATTTCACTTTTGTCATAAAACATATTGCTGAGAATGCTAACAAAGTTGTTGATGCATTGAGCAGGAGATGTTTGATTCTGCAAGAGTTTCAGGTGAAGACCTTGGGGTTTGAACACCTTAATGATATATATCGTGATGATCTAGACTTCAAGGAAACATACAAAGCATGTGTGAATCCTGTGCTGAGAGACAGGAGCCAGTGGACAGAGTACATGATTCAAGAGGGATTGTTGTTCAAGGGCAATCAGTTGTGCATACCAAAATGCTCAATGAGGGATAACCTTTTGAAGGAAAAGCATAATGGGGGATTGGATGGACATTTCGGCCATGATAAGACATTTTCACAATTGAGCAGTTCATACTATTGGCCAGGTATGAGAAAATAAGTGATAAGGTTTGTGAACATATGTAGAATATGCAAACATGCAAAAGGAAAAAGATAGAACACTGGATTGTATCAACCATTGCCAATACCAAAGAGGCCTTGGGATGAAATAAGCATGGATTTTGTGTTGGGTCTGTCAAGAACGCAAAGAGGATGTGATTCCATATTTGTGGTGGTGGATAGGTTTTCAAAGATGGAACACTTTATCCCATGCTAGAAGACCAATGACGCAACACATGTTGCAAATCTATTTTTCAAGGAAGTTGTGAGACTTCACGGACTATCCAAGAGCATTGCCTCAGACAAAGACACAAAAAATGTTGGTCATTTTTGGAGAACACTATGGAAGAAGTTGGAGACAGATTTGTCCTTCAGCTCAGCTTATCACCCTCAGACAGATGGGAAGACTGAGGTGGTAAACAAAAGTTTGGAAAACTTATTGAGGAGTATGGTCACTGAGCATCATAATCAGTGGGATCAGATTCTGCTACAAGCAGAATTTGCATATAATGACTCACCCAACAGAAGCACTGGAAAGATCCCATTCCAAATATTGTATGGAATGCAACCCAGGGGAGTATCTGAGTTGAGAGACTTGGAACAGAGTGAGATCAGAAGTGCTGGAGCAAAAGATTTTGCTGCAGAAATGAAAAAACTCCATAGCCAGATCAGAGGACAGTTGTAGAGCTCTAACCAAGAGTAAAAGCACAAAGCTAATCACCATCACAGAGAAATTCAATTTGAAGTAGGAGATCAGATTCTGAAACATCTCAGAAAAGAAAGGTTCCCTAGGGGAACATATAACAAGTTGAAGATGAAGAAGATAGGGCCATGTACGATATTAAGGAAGTTTGGTGCAAACACCTATGAGATTGAGCTTCCAGATGATGTGGGCATATCACCCATATTCAACGTTTCAGACCTATAGCCTTACAGGGAATATGACTCAGAGGGATCAGAATTTCAAGAGAAGATTCAGTGGGAGAAAAAAATTCCTATAGCAGAAAAACCACAGATGGAGAAGATCATTGATCAAAGGATTAGAAAGAATACTAGGAGGAAGACCCATATTGAATATATGGTCAAGTGGAAGGGACACCCAATAGAAGATGCCGGTTGGGAAAATGAAGATGATATCCAAAAGCATGGAAATTCAGTGTAGGAGCTCATGGACAGGAGTCCATAAAGTTTTGTTCAGGGGAGTATGATGCAGGAGCATCGTCAGTGAGCACACGTGCCAAGAAAACTCAGCGCGTCGGGATCATTTCGGAATTTGAAATGCTGGGAGTTACTATGAATATTTTGGAGCTGATTGGAAAAATGAAAGAAGATCAAGTGCTTGGAAGCTGATGATCACGAGGGATCTGGGAGTTTCACTCCTAGCCAGGAATGTAACCAAACTTAGGTAGCAATTAGGTCATTTTCGAGTAGACGAGTAGTCAGGGGGAACCCTAAGAGCACTCTGAGATAAATAGAGGTTTTGTATGCCCAAATGAGGTTGTTGCGAGTTAGTAAGAGATTTCTGAGTTTTTAGTTGTTGTTTGATTATAGCTGTAGCCATTTTTATTTTGAATGAATATAACAGAGGAAACTTGATCGAATGTGTGGATGTTTTTATTGCTTGCAAATTTCCTGTTATTGTTTTTTCCGTAAATGAATGTATGAAACTGTGATATGTTAGTATAAGTTTCAATTGTTTCTCTTAGGAGAGTTTCGAGTGCAAGGAGTGCACATAGTCCGCAAGGAGTGTGTTGACAGAGGTGAGTTAACCTAAGAGAAGCTCAGGAGAGATACCATTGAATCTTCACCAACAGAAGTGCATGGAGTGCACAGGAAGAAATCTGTGTTGGGTTAAGAGAGAGAGAGATAGAGTTATTGAACACTCTGTAAGGAGGAGCTCTGCAAGATGTGCATCGAGCAAAAGGAGAATGCCAGGAGGGCAAGAAGATTTTTTTTTCAAGAAATCCTTCGGATCTGAGTTTATAGAAATCCCTGAAACACAAGGAATGCACGGGAATTCAAAATCTTCATGAAAACCAAGCTTAGGAGAGATATCACTTTTCATAAGTGTATTCGAGGTCCAAGAGACGGACTCACAGGAGGCACAAAGGTTGAGACCTTTGGATACTTAGAAAATATTCTAATTTAGAGGAAGTCCGAAGCTCGGGAGGGAGAGTGATAGTGGTTGCTGGATTACCGATTCAGAGGACCAACATTCGTCCGATCAAGTCAAGGTGCGCGAGCCTTAGTGTTTTTCACATGCAAGAGAGGGAACTTGCCAAAGTTTCGAAGTCTCGAAGTAATTTGGGACCATCCGATCGTCCGAAGTAAATCTCAAGCGTCGGATCGTCTGAAGTATATATGAATCGTCAAATCTGAATAATAGGTGGCGAGAATCTGTGGATCCCAGGTAAAGACCCTAAGTAAACATCAATCGTCTGATCTAGAGGGTAGGTGGCATAAATTCGTGGACTCCGGGTAAAGACCCAAAGTAAATATCAATTGTCTGATTCGGGAGAACTAGATCTGAATGGTTGTTTTGGAAGAGGCAGAACTCAACCGTCAGTCCGGAAGCACTGTCAAGATCATAAGATCGACGGTCATGCTCGATTGTGGGGCCAGAAAGTGCCTCGACATTAAAATTTTGAGGGTGGGCCGCAATAGAAAGCATGGTATTGGTGAAAATGTATGTGGCAACTGGAGGTAAATTGTGGGCAGAAAAGAGGTTGATCCCAAACCACTCTTGGGCGTGCCCTCAATCGTGCGTTTAAGAAAGGACCTAGCCTGAGGTCAAATGCGACAAGGGGCTAACGATAAAAGAGATAGTACCTTAAACCCGAGAGTTTAATAGTTGTGGAAAGAGGTCAGGGGTGCCATAGAACCTGCACCAGAGGACCGAGAGGACCTGTGCTAATTCACAAGTGAGACCATTAAGGTCTCAGAGAGCCAATTCGGCTCGGAGTTGAAGATCCTTGACCGAGAGGTTGCGTAGCCCTTAGGAGAGAAGGGGGTGGTTGCATAAATGATGGTATTAAAATAAGTAACACATGGTTTCCCATATTAGAATGCTAAAATAATAGATAAATACTATGTGGTTATAAGTTTTGTTTTCCTCCTCTTTGGAAGATTCTTTAGGTTTAGTTCTCCTTAAATTTATGAAAATTGTTGTTACCAAAATGATAAAAAAATGTTATTGGTATTTATGTAAAAATTGGTTTTACTTGCATTTCTAGTTTGTAGGATGAACAAACTTACCATTCTTCTTCCATTTTTTTTTGTTCTACCATGGTTGATATGGTTCCCCTTATGGTAAATAATCATTAGGTTTTTGTTGAATTATTGGATATTATGGTTCCTTTATGGTATCTAACCAGTAAGTGCTCCACACTTGTTAGTATGACCTATGAAAAAAGTCTTTTTTATAAGAGAATCGAAGTGAAAATGTTTTCCAATTTCATGAAATTGTCAATGGAAAAGCTCATAACTCTATTATTACTATGATTATTATGGTTTCTTTATTGTATATAACCATCATGTTTTTTTCACACTTATAAGTAGGTATATGTTTTTATAACAAAATTGATGTGGAAATGTTACTAGTATATTATCCTCTATTTGAGGTTATTCAATTGGGTCTATCTCTATATTTGTTGAATTGTTTTTTTTCGGTGATAGTTCAACTCTAGTGTAGATGCCATCAAAAATTATATATTAATATCTCTCTTGTTGTCTCTTTCTCCTTTAGAATCTCACTTTCTTTGTTTTTTTTCCATTTTTCAACTATCATTTGTTGTGAATGAATTTGTCTGCATGCTCTTTGTTGTTCACTTTTTTGTCTTCTTCGAAATTCCTTTTTTTGATCAAACATGTTCTCTAACTTATACTCTCTATATCTCCTAACACATTCTAGCGTATTTCTTTTTGCATCCGCAACATTTACATAATCCATTTTCTCATTATAAGATAATATGATAACTTGTGAATTATTGTACACAATTATAATCGAAACTTTGTAACAAAGAGAGGAACACTACTATAAACACATAAATAAATGTACTAATCATTGAAATCAATGTACTAAACACTGAAATAAATGCACTAAAATCAATCTTATCCTCTATAAAAACATTGAAATCAATGTGTATCCACCTATTCTAACCTATAACTATAAATATATTTTTTTCAACTTCTCCATTATGTACTATTGTTGCATTGGTTGGATGATTGTTACAAATCTAAAAAATAACAAGTTCAATGTCTGCCATTACATTATCTAACCTTTTGTTTTGTTTTATTTCTTGACATCTTTTTTGTCGTTCAAAATCTCTCTTTTTCTATTCATTTTGTTTATCAATTTTCATATGTTGCAAATGAATTTGACACCATTCTCTTTGTTGTTCACCTTTTTATGTTCTTCAATCTTCCTTTCGTTGATTAGTCATGTATTCTAACTTGTCCTCTTTATGTCTCCTAACACGTTCTCATGTTTGTCTTCTTGCATCCTCAATATTTACATCATCCATTTCCTCATTATGAGAGGACATGATAGTGTAAATTTTTGTATCACAATTGTAATTGAACTCCTATAATAAAGAGAATAACATTGAAATCAACACAAAAATTGATTAATCATCCAATTGAAATTGAAATCTTTGTTTTATTTATTATTCATCTATTACAATTTTCCTCTCTATGTCTCCTAACACATTTTCATGTATGTCTTATTACATCCTCAACATTTACATCATCAATTTCCTTGTTATGAGAGGAAATTATAGTATGAATTATTATTTCATGATTGTAATTAAAACCCTGTAACAAAGAGAGGAAAAAAAAACCAATTTACTAATCACTAAAATCAATGCAATAAACACTAAAATAAATGCACTAAAATCAATATTATCCACAATAAAAACATTGAAAGCAATACAATAAGCATTGAAATCAATGCATTATATTAATAGTCATGTAATGACCAACTTAAAATGAATCAGGAATAATACACAACACTTAAATAAACTCACTAAATAGAATAATTTATTTCATCCATTAAAAAAACAATAATATCAATACATTATATTAAAAGCTATGCAATGATCAATAAGACATAATACACAACTCTTAAACAAACTCACTAAATAGAATAAATTACTTTATCATATCCACACAATGTTTAAATCAATTCATAAAACATAAAAGATAATTTGAATATTGGAATACTTTTATTTGAAAAAATAAAACAAAAACCAATATAACCATTCATAGAAGTATTTCCCCAAATAAAACAGAAACCAATATAACCATTCATAGATGTGTTTCCTGAGATACGATCCCATTATATTATTCATTGCAGATTTGTTAAAATATCAAGGCCTTTCACAATGATAAAGGTAAAGCTGAAAAAAGTTTAAAAATACAAATTAAAAAATAATGTTTACAACAAAAACCTAATGATTAAAGTGTAAATTGTTGAATGAGTATAGAAAAGATTGTTTTCTCTCGAGTAGAAAAGGTTATTTCCACTCTTAATATGAGCTTGGCATTTGAAATCACTTTTAAAATTCCATGGTTCACCATCTTTATTTAATTGTATTTTATCTTCTTTAATGTTGTATTTTGATTAAAAATGAACGATTATAGAGCGTACCCCTTCTCTCCTTTTGCATATATCAAGATAGTGTCTACAAAAGTTGAGTCAAAAGCAAAGTTGGATTTGAATGGGCTCTACAGCGATACGTTATGTCTATAAAAGTTGAGTCAAAAGCAAAGTTGGATCTAAATGGGCTCTACAACAATATGTTGGATTTACCTTTAGTTTGAATCAAGCTTGTGATTCTTGTTATATTAGGAGATGGTGACTGGTGGCAATTGTCCATATTGTAATTTATATTTTTTGTGATGTTGTGAAAGAATAATTTTAAACATAAATAGTTTGGATTATATATCAACATTTTGGAAGTAAGTTGCTTAATATTAATATTGTTGGAAACATGTCATCAAATTTTTCATTAGGTCACATGCACATGTATGAAGCTATATTAGGAATGCGTATGCATGCACTCTTTTTTGAACATATTGTGTAACTAGTGGGTCTAATTATAATCAGTTAGTCTAATTGTTTGAGAGATGCTATATATACTATCATATCCATAGAGGTGTAGTGCAATGTCTGTAGAAAGCAGAGTGTGTGTGAGGAGAGGATGGTTGTATGCCTGAGATTGGCTATTGTAATTCTTCCTTGAATAAAAAAAATACCAAATATGATTTTTTCCCGCATTGGATTTCTACATAAATCACTTTGTCAATTCTGTGGTTATGTTATGTTGTGTTTTCTTTGATGTTCACAATTTTATGCTTTGTTTTACTTCGGCTACCCAAGAGATATCATATTGGAAGAGTTCTATGTTGATTACAGATTTGGTGCTACTAAGTCTCAGTATTTATCTTAAATAACATCCACCCTTTTTAATAGTATGACGGATCATACATATTAGTTAAGACAGAGCTGTGAAAAATGCTTAAACTTGAAAACTATGTTCACTGCTATGCTTGATATGTTCACTCAGTTCTTATTCATTGTTTTGATTGGTCAATTATCTCAATTTGATGGATCTTGTTTCTTAGTCCGTTGTTACCCATGATTTTGGTCGTCATGATGATGTATTGATGATGGTGTACTTAGGCTCTTCATAAGAACTTTCTCCTGAGAAAAGTTACTTTCATCTCTTCCCATAAAACTCCTTTCTGAAGAAGGTTCGTAGGCTGCTAATATATTAGGGTGCGAGAATGACCCATTCTCACAGGCTGCCTTAAGCCAGGGTGCGAACTTCTCGTACCGTGTTGAATAGTTAGGGTGCAAACTCATCCTAAAGCATGGAAAAAGATGAATTCTCGATGTTTCTAGAAGGGAATCTTCTAGAAGAATGGGTTGGCATTCGAATGGTTATCCTTGTACTGGATTCCATGATATTATGGGATCATTCTTATCCAAGTAAATATCTCATTCTCTCTTATATATTGAGAGAATTCTCATGGAAAAGGTTAAGCAAGATTCATTGGAGAATTGGTGAAAGAATTGTGTGAAGGACTTAGCTTGAACAGTAGCTTGGAGACTCTAGCAAGTCTA
>JZKD02S1673385.1:81054-91691 GCA_000966675.3 Picea glauca
TCTTGGGTCCCTCTTGGACGAGACATACCTTCTTTAGCGAGGGAGGCCACTCAACCACTTTAGCCCGTTTGCATGCATATTGGCCATTTGAATTTTTGGTATGTTCTTTGACTACTAGTTGGCCTTAGGATATATTTTTGTTTTGTAGAGTCATAAGTCATTGTGGAGTCGGACCAACTACCTCATCGTTCCTATCGATTGTTACAGTTACCACCAGTTTTCGAGTTCTTGCCTTATAAAAGGCATAGAGTTATCAGGCGTGGTACACACATATCCACCTTTTAGACTTGTGGTTCCACAAGGATGAGTACTGAGCCCAGTCTTCAGAACACTGGGAGTTCTTCGACTCCCATACCCACTATAATTAATGGCACCCCTTCGACTCCTGTAGCCACTACAGTTACAGGTCCAGAGGCTTATACCAGTACTATGGCTCGGCCTGTAGTTAATGCTTCACTCTTGCCTCGAACCCTTTTGAGGGTTTAGAACACTCGTTGGGTTACAATGTTCAGTCCATCCCTATGGTTTCTAGTCCATTTTCTTATGGTATGCCTAACTTCACGTCGCAGTTTTCGACTTCCATCCCAGTTGCTGGCCCTAACGCTAGCTTTGGGCTTAGGGGCACTACACCTCCTTACACTCCTTTCCCGTTTGGTGGTTCTCATATTCCCCAAGCGAATCCTAACTTAGGAAGTGCCCCTTTTCTTAACCCCGGGTCCAATCCTTCTACAGTTGGATGGAACAACCCAGCTGGAGGACAAGTTCCACCCTACATCCCTACCCCCTCGGTGTTGATTCCGACCAATAATTTTGGCATGACGAATCCACTTCAATCCTCCAGGTTCCCACCTGGAGGAGGTCGGTCTTACACTTCAGGAAACCCCCAACTCAGATCCAATCCGGTTGGGGGAAATTTTCACAACCCCCAGCTCGGATCTAATCTGGCCAGGGGCAATATTCATAACTCTTATCAGAACATTCCTGCTGGGATGATGCCCAATCCATCTTATATGAATCATCCCAGAGGAGGGCCTTACAATTCCGGACAAGGTTTTGGTCCTCACTATAACCCTGGATGGAATGCAGTTCCTAATGCACAATCTTTCGCGGGAGGATGGGGTTAGGTGTCGCAACCCCGTCTTCCCTTTATGGCCATGCTTAATCTGCCAGACTTGTCTAAATTAATGAATGACCTAGTGATTCATGATCCCACATGGCCCCCTGTCCCTACCAAACTGTCGTCAAACACTCCAAAGTTTGAAGGTAAGAATGACGAGGACCCTGGTGATCACGTCACTACTTTTCACCTTTGGTGCTCATCGAATTCTCTGAACCATGATTCTATTAGATTATGATTGTTTCAGTGCACTCTCATTGGAGTTTCATCACAATGGTACAATGAGCTACCTAGGGAGACATATGGGTCATTTCATCAATTGGTGCTAGCCTTTCGCAACCACTTTCAACTACCCATTCGTTACGATGTTGGCCTCGAACTTTTGTCTACTCTATGCTAGGGTATCGACACTCACATATCGGACCATATCCAGGAATGGCGTAGGCAGAAGTGGTTGATTAAGACTCCTATACCCTAGACCTTTCTTCTAGAATGGTTCCTAAAGTCTTTTCATGCTCCTATCTCAAAGGACGTTGCTACTTCTAGGGTCTTCAGCGAGGAAGAAGCTATCTTCAAAGTCCTTCAATTAGATTTAATATATGCTCAGTCTGGGATGTTATATCACCTTCTTCCATATGCACCATGTCCAAATCACGATCCTAGACAGAATCCCAGACCTCATGGCGATGGCATCATAGGGTCCACCAATGTAAAGCCCGCAGACTCCGCAACAAAGTCTTTCGAAGGGTCAGCTTCGTCAAGATCCTCCAAACCCACCTAGTCGATGGATGTACATTCTATGCAATCGTTGAAAAACCCAACTGGTGACCAGCAATCAGATGGGAATAAAAGGAAAGGTCAAAATAATCGTAAGGGTGGGAAGAATAATAATAAACCCAAGGACAAAGATAATAATGGGAAGCAAAATGATAACGCTGGATAGGGCAAGAAAGAGAAATGTAAGGTGAAGTTTCCTTGTAAACTTTGTACCAATGACCACCTTACACATTTATGCCCCAAACTCGCAGAGGTTGCAAGACTTTTAAACCTATCGCCCGCTGTGTTGACGACCATTCCCACACAATCAACACTTAGCCTCGAGCTCTTCGAATGCCAGAAATGCACCTGGTGAAGGTCAAAACCCACCGTCGCAAGATGGCGACCTTGTTTGTATCAATATGGTCGACGCAAAAATCGATGTAGCCACCCGTTCTTGATATTATAGCTCTTCAAATGCTAGTACCAACCTAGAAGCTCCTCCTCCCCCTCCAGAGATGAACTTACAGATTGAGAAACCAAAGACACCACCCCATATTCTGAAAGGAGTACTCAAGCGCTCTACCCACAATCCTAATGCTAGAGTTTCCCAGAACTACTCCATTGTTGAGGATCTGGGCCAAACACCTTGTGCGATGTCGGCTTTGGAGTTACTCTAGATGTGTCCATCACAGAGGAATGCCTTGCTCTCTGCCTTAGGAGCTTTAGAGCCTAGTGGCTCGAAATTCATCAAGTTTGATGTCACAGATGTGAAGCCTCACTTACCCTACCATGTGGCTTTCCAAATCCGTGTGGAGTATTCCAAGTATACTATCAAACAAGTAATCGTTGATGAAGGTGCTGCCACCTGCGTGATGTCCCTGGTCTGTTGGAAAGCTCTCGGTTCTCCGACCCTTTCCAAGTCATCGAACATGTTGAATACATTTGACGATCATTCCTTCTGCCCTCATGGTATTCTCCCCGCCTTTCCGGTCCAGTTAGGTGGGAAGATGGTAGAGGTGGAAGTAGAGGTAGTTAATGCGCCTCTCGATTATAATCTGTTACTAGGTCACAATTGGACCTATGCTATGGTTGTTGTCGTATCGTCCATTTTTTCGTATACTTTGTTTTCCTCATCAAGGGGAGATCGTGACTATCGACCAGTTATCCTTTGCGTACTCTAGTCCTAATGCATTTGTTGGACCGTCGATCCCTGTGATCGACAATTCTCAGCTGGCAACTGAGAATATCGGCGTCGGAATGTATTCTTACCTCATGGGTACCTTTGACTTCTCGGCACCGATTCACCATGTTTATGTTGTTTCTAGTAAGCCTACTTCAACTGGGAGGTCCATACCTTTCCGCACTTCCTATTTTAGTGATCCATGGACCCTACCTTCCCCGACTTCATCAGGTGAAGGACAATTGCACGCTGGCATGGCTATGCCACTATCGGCAGCGAAGATTTCATATCAAGTTGTTCTTGACTCTTCTGCCGATCCCGATCCTGTTACCTCGCCGACGGACGAGGAGGATCTTGTTCTTAGGCCTGTATGGGCCACCTCGTTGTCCTGCTCGCATGATTTCCTAGATGAGACTTTGCCTTCAGACGAATCCATCCTCTAAGCCATGAATGGTTCCGAGAGACCTTGGGATGATATGCATCATCGATCTTATTTTCTCCCAAGTCTCGAAAGAATCGAGCAAGATGATTTTCGGTCTACCTTGAGTGAGATAGTCGGTCATGCCGTAGCCCCACTTGATACGCACGACATTTATGCTGAGGGAAATATGGCGAGTACTTCTCCTACCATCTCGATCGATATCTCTCATACCCCTGGCAAGATTGAGAACGTAAATATAGGTGCAGATTGTTCGTCAGAAGAAATTTTGATCTACACTAAACTCTTCAAATAATTTCGAGATGTATTCGCTTGGTCATATGAAGAGATGTCAGGGATCAACCCTCGTATCGTCAAACATGAGATTAGGACCTATCTGGATGCTAAACCTGTTCGACAACGTCTTAGAGCTGTAAATCCTAGGAAGGCCCCTACTATTAAGGCAGAGGTGGAGAAGCTACTTAATGTTGGCTTCATCAACCCGGTTCCCTTGACCGAATGGGTATCCAACCCCGTTCCCATGAATAAAAAGCAAGGAACCATTCATGTGTATATGGACTTTCGTGACCTGAACAAGGCCTGTCCTAAGGATAACTTCCCCATGCCTTTCATTGATCAAATTCTTGATGAGTGTGCAGGAAGCCAGATATTTTATTTTATGGACAGATTTTCCGGATATAACCAAATCCAGATCAAACCTAAGGACCAACAAAAGATGGCATTTATATGTACTTGGGGTACTTTTTCATACCGGAAAATGCCTTTCAGCATTAAAAATGCCGGAGAAACCTTCCAACTTGCCATGACTTTCGCTTTTCATGATCTCAAGCACATAGTCGAAGCCTACCTTGATGATCTTGCTACTCACTCTCACAAGAGAGTGGATCATGTTATACACCTTCGACTAGTTTTTGAAAGATGTCGTTACTATAGAATCCGGTTAAACCCTCATAAATGCATCTTCTGCGTTAAGTCTGGTTGTCTCTTAGGATTTTTAGTTTCCGAGACTGAGATCATGGTAGATCCTCTTAAGGTTGAGGCAATACTTAAGTTGCCTCCCCCGTGCACAATTAGACAACTTCAAGGTTTACAGGGGAAATCTAACTTTCTACGTCATTTCATAGTGAACTATGCCAATATCACTAAAGGTTTCATGTGCCTCTTGAATAAAGACACTCCTTTTATCTGGAATGAGCAAGCCCAAGAATATTTTGACGATTTGAAGAAAGCCTTGGTATCGGCCCCTCTATTGAAATCCCTTGATTACAGTAGAGATTACTTGTTGTATATTGTCGCCTCTGATGAGACGATTGGTAATGTTCTAGTTCAGGAGGATGGTGAGCTCCATGAGCACATCATCTACTATATTAGTTGAAATCTAGTTGGCCCTGAGCTTAATTACTCTCATGTTGAAAAGCTAGCTTTGGCTTCCGTTCATGCAGTCCAACGTTTACGTCACTATATATTGCTTTCAAAAACTACTATGGTTGTTGATGCCAATCGGTTTCAATATGTCCTCACCAGACGTATCATAGGCAGGAAATATAATAAATGGATTGTCATCCTACAAGAATTTGATCTCGAATTTGCTTCGGCCAAGTCCAATAAATCACTTGTTTTTGCGGAGTTAATATCCGATTTTCCACAACTAGACGAGGATGTTATTCATGTTGATTTGTTTGCAAACAAACACATTTTCCTTGTCTCGTCATCCGACCCCTGGTCTGGAGACATCGTTTTATATCTTCAAACCTTGAAGTTCGCTCAACATCTCTCGCGAGATGATCGACGACGTATTAGGTATCAAGCCAAAAAGTATACCATCATCGGTGACACTTTATATCACTTAGGAATAGATAATATCTTGCATCGTTTCTTAACTCACGAAGATGCCGAGTCCGTCCTAAACAATTTCCACAAAGGGGCTTGTGGTGGTCACCTATCTGGGCTTGCGATAACCCAAAAAATCCCACGAGCCGGTTATTTATGGCCCACTATCTTTAAAGATTGTATCAAAGCGGTTAAGAAGTGTCAGCCCTACCAGGTGTTCACTCGAAAAATGCGCTTGCATCCAACCCCTCTTCACCCAGTCATTACCGTCGGTCCCTTCACTAAGTGGGGGGTATATTTTGTCAATTGCAACCCAACTTCGGTTGGGGGGCACCAACATATTATCGTGGTCATCGACTACTTCACTAAGTGGGTCGAGTCCATGCCTACTGTAAAATCCGATGGGAAAACTGCAACCTTCTTCGTGTTCAACCAAATTATCGCCTGGTTCGGTATCCTGAGTGAGATTGTCACTGATCATGGTAGTCACTTTCAAAATGAAATGATGGTAGAACTAGCATTTAAGCTGGGGTTTAGACACAGTCATTCATCCTCTTATTACCCCTAGGCAAATGGACAAGTAGAGGCCATCAACAAGTCTCTCAAGACCATTTTGCAAAAAATTGTCAGTCGGAGCAACTCCAATTGGCACATCATGATATATCCCGCGCTTTGGGCATACTGAACCTCGGTTAAGACTGCCACCAGTTTTTCCCCTTTTCAGTTAGTGCATGGTGTGGAGTCGATCCTTCCCATTGAATGTAAAATCCCTTCTCTCAATTTGGTAGTTGAGCTTCTACCTGACACTTCGGATTTAGAGCGACGCCTTGTGCACCTAGAGAGTCTTGACGAGCAGCGTCGGGACGCCTTTACGACTATCGAGGCAAACAAGAAACGTGTTAAGGTTCAGTACGACAAGTCTGCCTGTCCTCGGTTGTATGCTGAGGGTGACTTGGTCCTCTTGTATGATCAAGCCAAAGAAATGCTAGGGGCAGGCAAGTTTAAACCCATGTGGCACGGTCCTTACATCGTGCGACGGGTCCTAGAAAAAGGAGTCTATGAGTTGGAAGATTATGAAGGGTATAAGTTGGCCAAGCCCAGAAATGGGCTCTACTTGAAAAGATACTACGCTTGAGCCCTAGGCTTGGGCGGAACTCTTTGTATACTAATTTAAATTTAGTGTATATACATTTATTTTCCCTTTTCTTTTATCTTTAGCTTTCTTATCATGTTTTCCCTTTGTTGGCAGATGTCAATGGAGTCTTTGGCCTACCTAGGATTCACAGATGGAGCCAGTCATCATACATAGAACTTGGCTTTCGCCGCTTGGGTGGTTTACTCACCCGAGGGTCTGCTGGTATCTTCAGGTGGCGCATGCCTAGGGCCATCCATGAATAACGTGGTCGAATATAGCGTCATCATAGAACTTTTGCCCGATGTTATCTCGCATGGTATTCTCTCTTTAGAAGTTCACCTGGATTCCCAGTTAGTAGTATGTCAGTTGAATGGCCTTTACCGCATGCGTGATCCTACTTTACTCCGTCGATTCCTACGGGTATGTCTTTTAGAACGACAATTTGATTTTATTACATATTATCACATTCCTAGGAGTTCTAATCATGTTTCTGATGCCTATGCTAACTATGTTTTAGATTGACATTTGTCACATCAATAAAGCAAAGAAAACCATTAACTCAATGTACACATTATAAGATATAAGTAAAGCCGAAGATCCATTTTATATATTTCAAAAAATATGGTGTTTGTATTACAAAATTTGGGGCTAAAACCCTCAAAATACATATACAGCCGATATACATATTCCAATACATCTATGCCTGTGGCGCCGGATGTGCATCATGATAGCAAACCACAACATTTGCGAGACACCAGAAGAGTCGTACCCATGCTCTAGGTACACCAACCACCTGTCGCTGCATGGCTTCAGGTAGATCCTCTACCTGAGCCATAGGAATCCTCTGTGTAAAATGAGACAGGTTACCCTGCACGTTCTGTAAGACCCTCTCCGCTTCTCCTCCCACGGCCTCATCTCCCTGGTTCCTCCGTCTATGTCAAAGGAATCCCTCTAGCCGTCGTGGACCCACGTCTACGATTACACATGTATCTAGTTAATATTCAAACACCATACAAAAATATTTTTGTTCCTTAAATACAAAAATACAAAAAAATGAAACATGTAAAAAAATTTTACCTATGGCGCCATAGGCGACCCCTGGTGGAAGCAACATATCTGGAACTCCTATGAAATTGATCCCTGCATAGGGATAGTCGTCCAGAGCAATGATTTGTCTCCACCACCAGAAGAAAAAATCATTGTTGTAGGGTGTCGACACCCTACCTCCCCCCTGTCGTTTCATGACTTCGATCCACCGCGCCATAGCTGGATCACATGGTCCCCTAGGAAGGATCTCCACTCTAGGTCCCAGACCTGGAACTCGCTCGAAAAAGAAGCTGCAAAGAATAGAGGCAAACCCGAAGTTTCGCTTACCCCCCTGTTTGCACTCTATCAACTGGCCTTTCATATTGGTCAGCAATGAGGTACACCAATCATAGACAGTGGGTCTCGCACACTCCACTGCATAAAACATAAGCGGTCTCGATGCTTGATGCAATGAGGCTGAACCTATGATTCTAGTAAGCACGAGCACAATGATCTTCAAACTGAGGTTACTGATTTCCTGGATGGGGATTTGACTTCCCACCATGGGAGTCCCTGCTACACAGTGGGCTTCGATATACTCCTCGACCTTCATCCCACTCCCTGATCCACGTGACTTGAGGTCCACAACCTCTCCTCGGTGGGATAGACTAGTCAAGAAGTAGATGTCCTCTACTTCGATCCTTAATAGTTGTCCATCAAGGATAAATCTCTCACTATCAGGATCCTAATAACCCACCAACATTTCCAACAACCTCANCTTTGGGCTTGGGGGCACTACACCTCCTTACACTCCTTTCCCGTTTGGTGGTTCTCATATTCCCCAAGCGAATCCTAACTTAGGAAGTGCCCCTTTTCTTAACCCCAGGTCCAATCCTTCTACAGCTGGATGGAACAACCCAGCTGGAGGACAAGTTCCACCCTACATCCCTACCCCCTCAGTGTTGATTCCAACCAATAATTTTGGCATGACGAATCCACTTCAATCCTCCGGGTTCCCACCTGGAGGAGGTCAGTCTTACACTTCAGGAAACCCCCAACTCGGATCCAATCCGGTTGGGGGAAATTTTCACAACCCCCAGCTCGGATCTAATCTGGCCAGGGGCAATCTTCAAAACTTTTATCAGAACATTCCTACTGGGATGATTCCCAATCCATCTTATATGAATCATCCCAGAGGAGGGCCTTACAATTCCGGACAAGGTTTTGGTCCTCACTATAACCCTGGATGGAATGGAGTTCCTAACGCACAATCTTTCGCAGGAGGATGGGGTCAGGTGTCGCAACCCCGTCTTCCCTTTATGGCCATGCTTAATCTGCCAGACTTGTCTAAATTAATGAATGACCCAGTGAGTCATGATCCCACATGGCCCCCTGTCCCTACCAAACTGTCGTCAAACATTCCAAAGTTTGAAGGTAAGAATGATGAGGACCCTAGTGATCACGTCACTACTTTTCACCTTTGGTGCTCATCGAATTCTCTGAACCATGATTCTATTAGATTATGATTGTTTCAGCGCACTCTCATTGGAGTTGCATCACAATGGTACAATGAGCTACCTAGTGGGACATATGGGTCATTTCATCAATTGGTGCTAGCCTTTCGCAACCACTTTCAACTACCCATTCGTTACGATGTTGGCCTCGAAATTTTGTCTACTCTATGCTAGGGTATCACCACTCACATATCGGACCATATCTAGGAATGGCGTAGGCAGAAGTGGTTGATTAAGACTCCTATACCCCAGACCTTTCTTCTAGAATGGTTCCTAAAGTCTTTTCATGCTCCTATCTCAAAGGATGTTGCTACTTCCGGGGTCTTCAGCGAGGAAGAAGCTATCTTCAGAGTCCATCAATTAGATTTAATATATGCTCAGTCTGGGATGTTATATCACCTTCTTCCAGACGCACCATGGCCAAATCACGATCCTAGACAGAATCCCAGACCTCATGGCGATGGCATCGTAGGGTCCACCAATGTAAATTCTGCAGACTCGACAACAAAGTCTTTCGGAGGGTCAGCTTCATCAGGATCCTCCAAACCCACCTAGTCAACGGATGTACATTCTATGCAATCGTCAAAGAACCCAACTGGTGACCAGCAATCAGATGGGAATAAAAGGAAAGGTCAAAATAATTGTAAGGGTGGGAAGAATAATAATAAACCCAAGGACAAAGATAATAATGGGAAGCAAAATGATAACGCTGGATAGGGCAAGAAAGAGAAATGTAAGGTGAAGTTTCCTTGTAAACTTTGTACCAATGACCACCTTACACATTTATGCCCCAAACTCGCAGAGGCTGCAAGACTTTTAAACCTATCACCTGTTGTGCTGACGACCATTCCCACACAATCAACACTTAGCCTCGAGCTCTTCGAATGCCAGAAATGCACCTGGTGGAGGTCAAAACCCACCGTCGCAAGATGGCAACCTTGTTTGTATCAATATGGTCGATGAAAAAATCAATGTAGCCACCCGTTCTTGATATTATAGCTCTTCAAATGCTAGTACCAACCTAGAAGCACCTCCTCCCCCTCCAGAGATGAACTTACAGATTGAGAAACCAAAGCCACCACCCCATATTCTGAAAGGAGTACTCAAGTGCTCTACCCACAATCCTAATGCTAGAGTTGCCCAGAACTACTCCATTGTTGAGGATCTAGGCCAAACACCTTGTGCGATGTCGGCTTTGGAGTTACTCTAGACGTGTCCATCACAGAGGAATGCCTTGCTCTCTGCCTTAGGAGCTTTAGAGCCTAGTGGCTCGAAATTCATCAAGTTTGATGTCACAGATGTGAAGCCTCACTTACCCTACCATGTGGCTTTCCAAATCCGTGTGGAGTATTCCAAGTATACTATCAAACAAGTAATCGTTGATGAAGGTGCTGCCACCTGCGTGATGTCCCTGGTCTGTTGGAAAGCTCTCGGTTCTCCGACCCTTTCCAAGTCATCAAACATGTTGAATACATTTAACGGTCATTCCTTCCGCCCTCATGGTATTCTCCCCGCCTTTTCGGTCCAGTTAGGTGGGAATATGGTAGAGGTGGAAGTAGAGGTAGTTAATGCACCTCTCGATTATAATCTGTTACTAGGTCACAATTGGACCTATGCTATGGTTGTTGTCGTATCGT
>JZKD02S1673385.1:123303-141780 GCA_000966675.3 Picea glauca
TTTATACTTTTTGGCTCACCTTGTCCCTCCAAAGTGACTTTCATTTTATTAATATTTAATTAATTAATTAAATCACTTTAATTAACTAATTAACCTTTTTACCTCTGAAAATCTCCTTATCTCTCCTTGTGGCTTCCTTGGCCACTGAAAGTCAGTTCTAGCCATCCCAACCGATAGTGATGCTCCTCCCGATTCCAATGAGCTATTACACTGAGAGGTTCCTCCAAGTAATGTGCCCAAAATGCCCTCTTCAGTGATTTTAATTAACTTATAGCTAAAAATAGTCAAAATCATGGAAATCGTCGGAATGGAACGAAACCAAAGCCAACCTGTGCGGAATGGATCATAATGATGGAATATGATTATAAATGCCAATTGGACCCCACAATGCCTCTCAAATACCCCTGTACTCACTATAACATCCATCTGGCTACTCTGGTCATCATAAGTCTCTGCCCTGTGATGATGTCCCAAAGTGGGGACATTACAATAACCATATTACCATACAACAAATTGAAGAAATTGAGCATAAGAATATTAGGACAAGAAGATTGGCGGAAAAGGCCTCAAGCCATAATTCTCAACATTGTATTCATCTTAATGATACAAACATATAATACAATAATGAAACCACCTCAATCGTTCTCACATCGACACTTCATCGAGAGATGAGGTAGAAGGAGACAATATAGGAATCTAGAAATACACTTAGGATAACAACTATATCCTAGAATGTAAAATATACAAAGGTTGTATACTAAGACTTAATGATTTTATATGAGAAAGAGGTTAACATTCCCCCCCTCAATCATACGTCTGAGCAATAATACCAACAAAGCAGGTGTATAAACTGGTAAATCTCCATGTCTTCATGCCGAAACTTCTGATCTGAGCCGCAATGAAGACCTGCCTGAAAAACCGCCAAATTTGGATGCTGAGAAATCTGGAAAATCTCACTGTGTAATCATGTGAGCCAGAATGCCAACAATTTATTCATTGATGTGAACTCCAAGATGATGAGAGAGAACAAAGAGAAGTGAATCATCTGCAAGTCTGCCACATCCCTAAAAATGCCTAAAAAATCAATCAATGCCAAGCTGCAATGCAGAAGGATCCAAGGTCTTCTGCTAATTGGTGAACATGTAGTATCACCACATTACTATCATTGTATCACTGAAGTGCTCTATGAATATGTGGTTTGGAATGACCACTAACCATTTTGATACCATGTATCTGATGGTTTTTGGATAACCACTAACCAATCTTGACACTTTTAGGTGTCCAACAACATCCCAATGTATAATGTGTATGATTCAATTTAGAACCATCATTCTGCCAAACTCTGTCATCTACAAACTGTAGTTGCCAATTTGGCAAATTTCATGCCCATCTGGAATATTTGATGTATGTTGTTGTCGAAACTTTCTGTCTGCAACCATCTTCAATTTCATCATCAATTCCCCCCTTTGTCAGTTGAAAGGAGATACCACAAGTGGTTTTATGAACCATCGTCATTGAAATTTTGAACTCCCCCCCTTAAGGTGCATGAGAGTTTCATTAGTGTACTCCCCCTTTCTATTTTCAAGATAGTACCATACTTGTTCCATTTGAGTACAACAAAAAGTGGGCATGCGGAAAAAACCACATGTTATCTCATCACGTGAGGGCCATGCTTGAAAGCTACGCCATAAGGGGACCACTTATGTGAGGTACAAAAATGTTATGTGATACAAGATTGGTCCTTACTTAAGATTGAATTCTACGGTAAGACTTATATAATTGCATGTTTGTTGATGACCATTTCCAAGGATCAATCCACTCATAGTGAATTTTTAATCTTGCAGGTTTCTTCAGTATTGAGAATTGAGCGATCAAAACAATGAATATGAACTGAGAGAACATATCATGCATACAAGCAAACATAGTTTTCAAGTTTAATCATTTTTCATAGATCTGTCTTAACTAATATGTATGATCCATCATACTATTAAAAAGGGTGGATGTTATTTAAGATAAATACTGAGACTCGGTAGCACCAAATCTTTAATTAACATAGAACTCTTCCAATATGATATCTGTTGGGTAGCGGAAGGAAAACAGAGCATAAAATTGTGAACATCAAAGTAAACACAACACAACAAGAATCACACAATTGACGGAGTGATTTATGTGGAGATCCGATGCTGAAAAAAATGATATTTTGTATTCTTATTATTTAAGGGAGAATTACAATAGCCAATCTCATGCATACAACTATCATCCCCTCACACACACTATGCTTTATAGACACATTGCACTGCACCTCTATAGATATGCTAGTATATATAACATCTCTCAAACAATTAGAATAACTAATTATAATTAGATCCACCAGTTACACAATATATTCACAAAAATAAGTTCATGCATGCTCATTCCTAATATAGTTGCATGCTCATTCCTAATATAGCGGCATGCATGTGTATGTGACCAAATGAAATATTAGTTGACATGTTTCCAACAATATCAGTATTAGGCAGCTTACTTCCAGAGTGTTGGTATATAGTCCAAACATAATTTCAAATTATTCTGTCACAACATTACAAAAATATAAAGTACAATATGGACAATGGACAATTGCCACCAGTCACCACCTTTTTTTCCAAATGAAAATTTCCCATTATATTAAACATAACATAAAAATTTTACAATGACTTTTCTTAACTGACAGAAAAAATGATCTCTATGTCCAGTCATTAAGAAAAAAAAGTTATATTCCATTCAAATAACATAATGGGACTCTGTCATAATACCTATTTTCAGACTAGTAGATACATAGTCAACAGTCTATAACTATCGAGCATCGACATATTCATGCGAAGGAGAAAATCTCAAAACCACCACAGATACTTTGACCTTCTTGGACATATTAAAGAGATATGAACTGTGTTGGGCCCATGTGTCCTTCCATCCAAAGAGTGTATGTAATATTCCCTCGGGTACTGAAGAAGGCTTGTTTAGATTGATAGTCTGCTTCTTTATTCATCTCCCAGAAAATGTGCTCAAAAGTAATGGATCTGAAATGTGAACAGATATCTACAATTCTTTCTTTCCATGCCTCAAGATTTCAACTCTGAGTTCACCATCCTTATTAAGCTATTCAATGACTATCTTTGAGTTGCCTATGATATGAATATCATAAACTGAAAGTCTTGCTGCAAGCACTAAGGTAGACCATGCTCCCAGGATCTCATCTCTCGTGTTTGATCCGCATCCACAATTCAATGTCCATCTGTATTCTCTTAAGGAATCTATCTTAATGATCCCCCCTACTCCACGTATGTTTCCATTATGTTGAGTTGCCTCGTCGAACCAAGCTAATGGTTTATCATCTATAAAATAAGGGACCAATATCCTAGGTTTTCTTTCTTTAAGCGGTTTCCAAGAGTGTTTTGATGCACATTGAGATAAGTAGACAACTCTGTGAATAGAGGGACACGAACCTTCAAAAAGTACCTTGTTCCTATCTTCCCATATGAACCAACAAACAAATGTTGGGAGAAAAGTCAGCCTATAATTCTGCACAATCCAGTTTTTGGAGACAACCACTGAAATACCATTCCATCATTTTTCCAATTTCATAGTCTTTTTAAGCTCCTCCCAAACTGACCTGGTAAAAATGAATTTAAAAAAAAGATGTTTGGTAGATTCACCATGGGCTTTACACAGATTGCACATACCTGGTCCCTTCCAACCATGATATTGAATATTTTTCCAGGATAAAATCTTGTCTTCTACTAATAACTAGTTAAATAATTTTATCCTCATTGGGCACTCCCAATTCCATAACTTCTTCCACCATCCTCCTTGTTTTTTCTTCCATAGTATATTCAACAGAGCTTCATAAATGTTTTTCACAGAGATGAATCCTGACATATCTCCTCCTATCCAGATAAGTTCATCTAGATTATTGCTTAAGGATATACCTGATTCTGCCAAGTGTGCCTTATAGAAATCCCATTCTTCAGCAAGTATAATCGACAGGTCTGCATCTTCACTACATAAACAACTCTTACCTATTGAAACCCCAATGGCTTGTATTGATGCTTGATGTAATAAGTAAATTCCTTTTTGATTCGGCCTTTCCACTAGCTCCTGAGATAGTAAGGAATCCTATCCCAAGCCCATGATCATATCTTTACTGACTATGATAGAATGACCTATGCCAGGTTTCCATGCCAACCATTGCAAAATAATAGGTAAGGTATTACATAAATCCTTCCATGTTTGGGATCTTGTATGGTGGATCGGATGCATTGAATGAAGCCACGCCCAAAATGGGAAATGAGGAAAATATTTATCTTTGAGGACACTCTGCCAAATCCCCATCTTCATAATAGCTCTCCACATAGTATTTTTTGCCAAGGATCTGTTGAAAATAAATTTGTTATGAAGCCCCCAACCACCATATGATTTGGGTCTGGAAATCGTTGTCCAGCTACACAGATGATACTTCTTCTTCTTATTAACACCTGACCACAAGAAAGAAAAACAAATCTTACAAATTGTATTAAGAACATAAATTAGAACATGAGCCAGGGCTAACCAATATACTGGTTGAGTCTCCAAGACAGACTTAAGTAGCACGAAACAACCACCCAATGACAACAACTTATTACACCAATGCTTTATCCGAGCCTTGAATTTGTTAATTAACCAGTACCAGTCAACAACTTTGTAGTTATCAAGTTTTAAAAATAGCTCAAATAATTAAATCCAAGAGCCAAGTCCTTACTCGGAAAGGTTAAAACATCCTTAATAGCATTGAGTGTATCTATGTTGACTCCTGAATGAATAGTAATAGACTTCTGAACATTAATGATCATCCTCGATGCCTTGCAAAAGTCCTGGAGAATTCTCCAGATAACCTTCCACTCAGAAAGAGATGCTCTAGACAATATTAGAATGTCATCTACAAAGAGGAGATGTAGAATATTTAGCATCCTGGAGACCTTCAAACCAGTAATGAGACCTTCATCTTTTTCTTTGTTGAGCACCAAACTGATACCTTCCATCCTCAAAATGAAGAGGAGGGAGGACATCAGATGACCTTGTCGAAGGCCTTTTTTGCAGTTAAAGAAATTTGTAGGCTCACCATTAATCAGTATTGCGTAATTGATGGAAGTGACACACGCCATTATCCAGTTTGTGGTGGGAATCCCGAATCCACTTTGCAGCAAAATTAGTCTCAAATAACCCCAATCTGTGCAATCGTAGGCTTTTTTCAAATCAAGCTTTAGAATGATGGATTGCAATTTCTTACTTTTGATGCTATATAAACATTCTTGAGAAGTCCTGATAGCATCTAGGAATTGTCTTCCTTTGAGGAAGCCTAATTCCTCCATAGATAAAGATCTGGATAAAATCGGTCTTAATCTCTTAGCAATCACCTTGGCAATGACCTTGTATAATAAGTTACAAAGAGATATCAACCTAAAATCCATGAATCCATTTGGTTTGTTTCCTTTTGGGATTAATGCAATAAAAGTTGAGTTGATCAGATTGATTACCTTCCCCCGAACCCTGGAATCCTCCACACAGTCTAAAAGATCTTGACCGACAATTTCAAAGAACAATAAGAAGAACTCTACTGTCCAATCGCCAGGTCTAGGAATCTTGTCCTTTGCAAAACCTCTTAGAATTTCTAGAAGTTCCTCCTTTGTGGCAGCTTGTTCTAATAGTCTTTTGTCCTCATCACTAACAAAAGTCGGAAAGAGTCTAACATAATTGATTTGATTTATAATGGAAGTTTGGCCCGAGTCATTGTAGAAGGATTTGTAAAACTTAGATGCTTCCGACTTAATGGCTTCCTGTCCCGAACGAGTTGCATCAGATTCATCCTGCACCTCCCAAATGAATTTTTTGTTTCGCATAAAACTTGTAAAATTTTGGAAGAATTTTGTGTTCTTGCCTCCGCATTTGATCCAGATTTCATGGATTTTCTGGCGCCATTGTTCTTCATCTTCCAGCAATAGACTCTTCCTTTCTTTCTCAAGATTTATCACCGATTGGTCAAATTGTCCATCGGTTGAAACTTTGAACATCTGTTCATATTTAAAAGCCAAAGTTTCTTGACTCTCTCTAAGGTCTTTTGTGTCCCAAAGATGTTTATCCTTTGCCCAGAGTTTAACACAACATTTTAAGTTAGACAGTTTTTCCACCAGTCTCCTTTGAGCATCTAAAATGTTGTTCAAGTCATGATCCTACCAAACATCCTTAACCAATGTGGCAAAGATATCCTCTCCTATCCAACCCGGATTAAATTTGAAGGGATAAGAAACTTCAGGGAAACCGTGTTCATGTTCACGACAAATTAGAGCATGGTCGTAAACAAAGGGATATTGAACCCAAGACCCGTACCTTTGAGTTGTTGCTAAAATCTTCTCTGCAATAAAAAACCTATCCAGTCTCTTTGAAATACTGTCTACTCCAACTCAACCATTTTTCCAAGTCGGCAATGTCTCTACCAGATTCACATCAATAAGGGAATGCTTATGAAAAAGTGAATTAAAGTAGCCAAATAAAGGATCATGAGTTGATTTTTGCCCCCATATACTCGCAGAGGAGGTTGTGAAATTTAAATCCCTTACTAAAATCAGATCCTTTTGTGCTAACAACCCTGGGGCCTCCACCAAAGCCTAAAATTCCTTTCTATTCTGACATGGCCTATAAAAATTCAGAATCGAAAGCTTTCTTTTGTCCTCAATGGAGTACCCTATCAAAATAATACCACCAGTACTTAGAAAGGGGCCAAAAGTAAAAAAATTAGGATCCCAAGATGCAAGTAAGCCTCCAGATGTCCCTATTGCACTCACAATGCAAGTCAACCAATCAGGTCTTAGCTTATGGATAAAGGATCTTGCCTTGTCCGCCGATACTAGTGTCTCTTGTAATAGAATGATACTTGGGGAAGTAATATGTAACAGTCTTCTCATGGAGTTTTGTTTCAGGGGTCCCCCCACCCATCTAACATTAAGGGAGACAATAATCATATGTTAGCCCTTGCTAGGGATTTTAATCCTCTAAGCACCTCGAGATCAGAAGTAGTTGTTGCTGTAGGCAAACGGTTGTTTGCAATTCCCTCCATCTGCGAGCACTACACATTTTTAAAGGAGATACTTTGAACCCCAAACCCCACAACCACACAGGGTTTGCAGATGAAGTGCTTGTCATCCCTTGAATGTCAAAAGTAGAGACAATAGTATCCTTCCTCACCACAGGTGAAGTTCCAGAATAAATGGGAAGTGGTAAAGGTTTTTTGAGCCTGTGCCTGAATGGAATAAGATCAGTGAGAATATTGTCTAAAGCACTATCACTAAGTTCAGACTCAGTATAACCAGGTGCTTGGGAAGAACCCAATGCAGGTTCGACTATTGAAGGCTGAAGGGTATTCTCTACAAGGGGATCTGTCTCGGGAGACACAACACTAACTTTCTTGCCTGAGTCAAAAACTAGTCGAGGTTCAATAAGGTTGTAAGTAACATCACATGTGCTAGAAGACAAGTTTAAAGAGTGTGTTGAATTCAGGGGATGAAGTTCCCATAAAGATAACGACGAGTAGAGATTAGGGAAAAATAGTCTTAACTAAACCATGAATGAAGTATCCTCGACTGGAGATATTTCCATATCATTTAAACCTGGATAATTTAAAGGAGTTTCTTCTTCCTCCAATGGTGTCAGAGAATCACCCATTGTTTCCACTACTTCCTCCTTGTCCGACAAAGAGCCATAAATCTATGTACATTCCTTCCAAAGGTGCCCAGTATTTCTACAGAGTGTACAACAAAAGGTCAGCCCCAAATAGTCCATGCACTGAAAAAATAGGAGACCACTCCATTCTATCTCCAATGCGTCCAAGAGACCTCCATGGATATCGATTTCAACTAAGATTTTTTCCATTTTATTATTCATTGAGTGAAGGTCCTCTTCCTCAATTTTTAGGAAGTTCCCAATGGAGTTCCCGACCACTTCCATTGCTTTTCTATTCCACATATGTAGTGGAAAACTCGGGAGGAGCACCCAAATGTGTCTAAAACTGAAATATTCAGTGGCTGGGTTAAAACTTAGTCACCACTGCTTTAGCATTAGGGTGCCTTCGTCAAAACTCCAAAAGGTATTCAAAACCTTCTCAGAATCTTCAGGGTTCTTAAAGATAAATCCCAACCATACTCTAGGCAAAGATAGCAACTCCGGACAGTAACACAATAAAGGGATCCAGGTTATCTTCATCCACTCCTCCAAGATTGTTGTATACCTTGACCTATAGGCTATACTACCCACCAGTACACAAAGCGATAGTGAACACGACTCCTCTAAGTCGATGTCCATCCCAAGAACTAACTTATGTTTAGTTCTTTTTGACTTCCAAACTTTTACAGAGAGAGAATAGGGTTTTTCTCTGTGGTTTTTTCGACCATCCTTATCCTCTACATTCCTTTGAAATGATAAATACTTGTTGTCGGTACCTGAATCACGACCAAGCGTAACCTGGGCATGAACTATAGAATGGGGAGCTAATGATGCATATAAAACTGAATCCATTGGTTCATGCACAGAGCCCTTTTGTAAGGTATAACTCTGCTTATGACCAGAGTCACTCTGGGTGGTGAATAAGGGTTCTCCCACAGTCACATCACCTTCATAACACTACTCAGGGTGATGGATTTTGGTATTAACTGCTTTGAACTCATCCAACGATGCAAATAATCCTTCCTCCTCCCAATGCACCTCGTTAGTTGCACTAATGAGTGCGCTGACATCATGGTCCATTATGGAGGGCACTTGGAAGCCCCTATAACTCCAGAAAATGTAACAAAAAATGTCAAAATACCAACTAGTCCCGCCAGAGGTGTTGATAATCGCAAGGTAAGAAACTTAAATAATGGTGAGGTGACAGAACCCATATGTTAGAGGACTGTTCCATAACTATTTTTGTCAGCCCAACAACCTCCGCAGAAACATAAATCCTACCAAAACATCTCAAGACCTGTGGCTAAGACAATGACTAAGGCACCAACCAGCTACTAAAAGGTCGCCTAGATTATACCTTCCAACTTTCCTCCATGGAAATCGAGGCCTCTACAACACAAAATTTGAAAATCGCCCTTCCCGCCCGCTCTTCCAACACATTTCTAGAGGATGATTTCCAAAGGTAAATAAAAAGAACCACAAGCTTAATTCAAACTAAAGGTAAATCCAACATATTGTTGTAGAGCCCATTTAGATCCAACTTTGCTTTTAACTCAAATTTTGTAGACACAACATATCGCTGCAAAGCCCAGTCAAATCCAACTTTGTTTTTGACTCAAATTTTGTAGACACTATCTTAATCTATGAAAAAGGAGGGAGGGGGAGATGATAAAACACAATATAAAAGTCAAAACCAATGAAATTAAAATGTTAATCCATGAAATTTTAAAGTTGGTTTCAAATGTCAAGCCCATATTAAGAGTGGAAATAACCTTCTTTTTACTCGGGAGAAAACAACCTTTACGACACTCATTCAACATTTATACTTCAATCATTAGGTTTTTGCTGGAGACATTATTTTTTAATTTGTATTTTGAAACTTTTTCAGCTTTACCTTAATTATTGTGAAAGGCCTTGATATTTTAACAAATCTGCAATGAATATAATGGGATTGTATCTAAAGAAATAAATATATGAATTGTTATATTGATTTCTCTTTTATTTTTTCAAATAAAAGTATTTCAATTTTTTATTTTTTTTTAATTATGATGAAGCAAATTATTCTATTTAGTGATTTTGTTTAAGAGTTGTGTATTATATCCTATCCACATTTTAAGAAATAAATATATGAATTGTTATATTGATTTCTTTTTTATTTTTTCAAATAAAAGTATTTTATTTTTTTTATTATTTTTTTTTAATTATGATGAAGCAAATTATTTTATTTAGTCATTTTGTTTAAGAGTTGTGATTTTTTTAATTATGATGAAGCAAATTATTCTATTTAGTGATTTTATTTAAGAGTTGTGTATTATGTCCTATCCACATTTTAAGTTGATCATTGCATAGCTTTTAATATAATGCACTGATTTCATTCATTTTTAAATGGATAAAATTGATTTCAACATTGTGTGTATGTGGGTGAAACAAATTATTCTATTTAATGAGTTTGTTTAAGTGTTATGTACTATTCTTAATCCATTTTAAGTTGGTCATTGCATGACTATTAATATAATGCATTGATTTCAATGCTTAGTGCATTTCTTTCAATGTTTTTACTGTGGATAAGATTGATTTTAGTGTATTTATTTTAGTGTTTATTGCATTGATTTCAATGATTAGTAAATTGATTTTTTTATTCTTCTGGGAAGCTGTAATAGATAAATAATAAATAAAAGGAAGATTTCAGTTTTAATTGGATGACTAATCAATTTTTGTGTAAGAGTTCAATTACAATTGAGATACAACAATTCACACTATCATGTCCTCTCACAATGACGACAAACATGAGAACGTGTTAGAAGACATAAAGAGGACAAGTTAGAATACATGACTGATCAACAAAAGAAAGATTGAAGAACATAAAAAGGTGAACAACAAAGAGCATGGTGTAAAATTCAATTGCAACATATGAAAATTGATGAACAAAAAGAATAGAAAAAGAAACAATTTCAAGAAAAAAAAACAAAATAAAATGTGAGATAATGTAATGGTAGACATTGAACATGTTATTATTTAGATTTGTAACAATCATCCAACCAATGAAACAATAATACATAATGGATAAGTTGATTTTTTTTTTTTTATATAGTTATAGGTTAGAATAGGTGGATATACATTGATTTCAATGTTTTTATAGAGGATAACATTGATTTTAGTGCATTTATTTTAGTGTTTAGTACATTGATTTTAGTGATTAGTAAATTGATTACTGTGTTGATAGTAGTGTTCCTCTCTTTGTTACAGAGTTTCGATTACAATTGTGTATAATAATTCACAAGTTATCATATTCTCCATTATGTAAATGTTGAGAATGTAAGAAGAAAGACACTAGAATTTGTTAAGAAATATAGAGAGTATAAATTAAAGAACATGTTTGATCAACAAAATGACACAACACACAAGCAATGAAAAATCTCTTGTTAGAGAGAAAACAAACCAAAATAGGGATCTAAACAAAACTTCTAAGTTGCCAACAAGTGTAAGTGCTCTTTGTATTAAACTCTACATAATTTTTCGTATAATGTACTAATTAATATTTATAAAAAACTAACCATAGAGAAGTATGAAGTAATTTTTTTAAGTGTATAATGGGTTTTGGAGGAGGAACAAATTCACTCTATAATAATAAATTATCCTCTAATTTTTTTAAGTGTATAATGGCTTTTCGGAGGAGGAACAAATTCACTCTATAATAATAAATTATCCTCTACTAATGTAAGTGCTTGCAGTGTTTGCACATATAAAATAAAGTTTAAAAAGAATAAAAATGTAAGGAAACTTTTTAATACATAAATGTTTTAAATTTTTTTATGAAAACTTGTCCAATGATTATAAGTGATATTTTAAGAATTAATAATATTTATTTATAATTCTACATTTTTTTCAAGTTATAATTCTACATTAACAACGTATAATTAGGGACATCACATGGATGTAGATAGAAAGTATTAACAAAGAATAACACTAACTACAGTGAGAGAGGATGTTACTCGATGGGCAGTGACTTTAGTGGTCTTCCTCTTCTCTTGGCATATCATAGTGCATAGTTGTTACATAATATGTGAGCATGTGCACTATATCGCGCATGGTAGGTCTATTGACGGGGTGTTCTTGTGTGCAGAGCAGAGCCACGAAGAATATATACATGGCTTCCTGCATAGAGACATTGCTAAGCCTGGGATCTATAATCTTCGTAACTTCTTTTTTCCAATTTGTCATCTTCTTCACCCACCCTTTTATGCTCATGCCTTCATCAAATTCCCATTCACCCAATGTCGTTTTACCCGTAATCAGCTCAAGCAGAACCCCCCCAAAACTGTGTACATCGCTTTTCTCGCAAGATGACCCAGTTGAGAAGGAATAAGGTGATGTTATTATTATACAGATACATTGCAACCAGACTTTTCAGACCACCAAGCTCATAAGGAAGTACACCACTAAGGCCACAACCAGACATATCAAGTTCCACAAGCTTGCTCAAATTTCCTATCTCTGGAGGAATACCTCCATAGAATACAATGTAGCAATTGTAGCAGCTTAAATAAAGTATTTTCAAGTTCCATATATTGCCAAGTTGTCTTGGTATTCTTCCACCCAAAGTATTACCATGTAATGAAAGATATTCTAAATTTGTTAGCTTTCCGTACTCACCAGGAATGCTGCCTGAATTTTTTTTTTCTCTGAGATCAAGTTAGTTGAGCTTCACTAGATGTCAAGATAGTTGAGTTTCACTAGATGGATCACATCCAGTGGCAATGCCCCTGAAAAATTGTTGTAAAAGACATCAAGAACCTCTAAGTTCCTCAATTTTGATATGTTAAAGGGGAGGCTTCCAGTGAGGAAGTTATAGAGATGTTGAGAAAACAGAGGGCCTGCAAATTTGTGACTTCACCTGGGAATGGTCCAAAAATACTAATGTTGGAGAGATGTAAGGCCATTACTCGGCCCAACATGGTCACATTGGATGCCAGTCCAAGAGAAATGGGTGGAATAATCTAAAATTCAAAGTAATTTAGCTTCGATGTTATTGATGCAAAAAATGGTGAAATACACATTACATACTTCAACATAAAAGCGACAAACTTCAATCCTTCCATACACATTGGAAAAGTTTACATCATCTCAAAAGGGTACATCAATCTTGGAAACAAAGAATTCAATCATTTAAAAAATGATTGGGAAATAACTCTAGATATTACCTCAACCATTGAAGCTTTTTTAGAGGATGATCACTCAAGAGAAAACCACAACTTTGTGTTCACTCCTATTAATATGGTACCAACTTTAGTCAACAACTGTATATTTGATATTATTGGAATTGCTATCTCCATTAGCCCTTTAGCAACCATCATGAGAAAGAATGGAGCATAGACGCATAAGAGAACCCTCCAACTAAAGGACATGTCAGGGTATAGTATATAGGTCACATTATGGGGGTTCTTCTATAGTAAACATAATATAGAACAATATTCTATCTCAAATACCTTTCCAATAATTTCTCTCAAAGATGGAAAAGTAATTTCCATTAATAGGATATCAATTACTACAACCTTCACATCCCAACTTTCCATCAATCCTATTCTCAAAGAAGACCAAGATTTGAGAAACTAGTTTGACAACCCTTTAACAAATATATCTTTTCATTCATTATCTTCACATGGAGCTTTAGGCGGGCACTCTTCTATTCAAAAACACTTAGCTGACATAGAAAATGAGGGAATTGGAAAAGGTA
Organism: Picea glauca; assembly: GCA_000966675.3. Lineage (NCBI taxonomy): Eukaryota > Viridiplantae > Streptophyta > Pinopsida > Pinales > Pinaceae > Picea > Picea glauca. The sequence goes on from JZKD02S1673385.1 coordinate 136,766, forward strand.
CAAACCGTACATTCATTTTGGTTGATGAAACTATTGCTTCTTTAAATGGAGAAAATGGTTGGCATGTTGCATACCCACTTACATTTAAAGATCGGAAGTGAAAAAAAAACTCACACCTATTGAGGATGATTTTTGGAATTTCCAAAGGTGTAATCAATATGTTTTTTAATGTGAATAAAGGTACATTTTCCAGTTTAGCATTGAATACCAAACAATAAAAATCAATGTTACTGCATTCCAAGAAGCCGCAAAACAACTTATACGCATATATGCTGAGAAGTTATATGAATATAAATATGAATATGAGGAAAATACCAAAAACATCACAAACATATTTGGAAAGTTGTTCTTTCATAGTTACCTTTTCAAACTAGTATTGCATGAAGAAACATTTTCCAATAAAAAAAAATCAAATGCATCATGATTTCATGTGATAAAATTGATCACATGTCCAATCCAAAAGAGGACATCCCAATCCCTGAATTGTTGGATACATAGTGAATGCAAAGTGTTATGGTTGTTTGTTTCAAACACCAACTTGTAATTTCCCTAATTTTGTGCATATACATATTATATAAAGTGTTTATGTTTCAGGGATTTTTTTCTTCATTATAACATTTATATGCAAGGAAATCCAACCTATGCATTCACTTATAAGATATTTTAAAAATTACATCTATTGCTTTTGTAACTATTTTGAGAATATGCCTAAGAAAACATCATATCAAACATACAAAATGTGAAATCAAGAAATTTGAGTTGTAACTACAAATTGTTCATTGTTTCATTGTTGTAAACACAAAATGCCCCTAGGTTCCAAACAACACCAACAAACACCACATGCGAGGGACTCTCAAGATCATTAGAAATGCATGTTCTCTTTCAACAAGGCATGGAATAAAATACTTCACATATAAATTATTCCCACATTCAACTTTCCAAAAAGACTCTATACAATCGGCAGTGCTATACAATTCAAGATACAGAAATAAACCAAAAAATAAGATATAAATGGAACGATGGCACTATTAATATAGAAACTACTAGCCCAATCACCACCCCTCTATCTACATCTAGGAGCCAAAAAAATGAACAATGTCGTATAAAATATGATGAAAAAAAAACTAAATTGAAAAGACTTAGAGAGACTTCACATATAAACCAAAACCAACCTCACGTGGACTTTTTGACACATGTTCTAGAACATCAATGCCATACACATGCTTCCCAATCTTTATGAAAACATATTGATACCTTGTCTAACATACATACATGTAGTGCATGTATGGAATCATATCCTTGCATTCACACTCGTCCATCTCCAAATGGAAACATTTTTACTCGATGTCATAGAGAAAATAATGGTCATCGTTTCTCCAAATGGAATAATATGGACCTCGGTGATCAACCTAGAGTATTTTCAATACTGAGACAAGTTGATCAAATGTTAATTGCTCGAGATAGCCCCGTCTTGCAAATTAGGCATGCTTGAGGTGGACAATACAAATATAGTGGCCGCACTATCAGTTTCCTACAACAAATTGTTCAAATATAAACTTACCTGCCACATCGCCTTTCATATGTTGACATCTTGGTCATCAAGAGACATGGAGAAAAGGGGAAATGTTATGATTGTTATGTGACAAAATCTCATGTCATCAATGCATTTCTCTACAAGATGCAAAATGACAAATATTGCAATGATGTCCAAATTGATCAAAACTCACTTGCATATCTTCCCACTGCTCACACCAATGTCTCCTCTCACCTCCATTTTTTCGCTACAAAAACTTTCAATTCCCCCAATGAAGAGTCACATATCACAGATATAGAAAATAATATTGTTTTCCAAGAGGAGAAACTAATGTCTTCCTTTGCATTTAGATTTCCTAATACACAATAGGAAATGGAAAAAACAAGATAATTTTTTGACACTACAGATGACGATCCACCAGAAACAATTGAATGGCCGACAATTGGCCTATCACCAATCAATGAGTACAACATAGAGGGTCTATTCGACATGGAATTTTTTACTCGTTTCCCCACTAGGAATGCCCTGCCTCACCAAAAAAACATGAGAAACATCCTGCTTGATAGCTATGATGTACACTTGATGAGATACCATGAAAATAGATTTGGAAGCCATCCTTGCTTCATATAATACCTCTATAATTTGATTATGTTCCATCGAAGTCAAGAAACAAATACCTTCTTTGTCAAGATAAGCCAAGATCATAACACAACCACCACTATCCAAGAGTTGTGTGTGCACCTCAAAGAATTGTCTGCAGAAAAACTCCCAGAACAAGTCATGCGCTTTGGAGAAAACCTACATGGGACTAGAGCATTATGGACTATGCGAAGGATCAAGATAACATAAATTATAACACAACTTCAATGCCCAACCTTATTTTTCACTCTAAGTGCAACTGACAAAAAATGGTCAGACTTACACACAATTATGCAAAAGGGTATACCTCTTGACCTAATGCTTCACCAACATTGGTGTACACACAATGTCATTGAACACCCCCACACTGTAGCTTCATACATGCACAAAAGGTTTTCAATCTTACATGACGAGATACTCCAAAAAAATATGCATGCAACTAACTATTGGTATAGTTACATAATCTATAATACTTGAAAGTACCTCTCCCCAACCTATACATTTATATCCTCTATACTATTCATCTCATATTCCTTTTGTAGGTATGAACGGAAACATCATGTCTTTGCACATATACATGGCTTTCTATGGCTTGATGGTGATCCAAACATGGAAACATTAAATTGGAAATACCCAAATCAAATCTATGATGCAAAGAGTTTCTTTGATAACTATGTTACAACTTGGAATCCTAGAGAAAACCATGACACACACATGGCTATTCATCAATCCATTCAATATGACCCTTTCTTTCTAGATACAGAGGAGATATTTTCTTCCATCCCACTTGAGGATTATGAACAACTCTTAAATCGAGTTCAAAGACATACAAAGTGCACTGAGAAAACATGTGTCCATAGAAAAGGGGCTACCCTTGAATGTAGATATAAATTCCCTTGGAAGGTACAAATGGAGTCAACACTCTACATTGTTGAACTAGGTCAAAAGACATATCACCTGACACGCGATGATGAGTTCCTAAACATCATAATATTAACATACTCTAAACATGGAGAGCAAGTGTAGATCTCCAACCAGTCCTCTCTCGTTATGCAGTTCTAAAATACATTTCCAAATATCATTCCAAAGAAGAGGGAAGATCAGAGACCTACCACCATATGTTGATAATAATTGCATCTACATCACATCTCGAGGACCTTGCCTCAAATTCTTATTGATGTTTGCACTCAGAAGCAATTGTAGACCAAGACATAAGTTCCCAAGAAACTTTTCATATGCTCCAAAAGATACCCCTTGTCACATGTAGTTGCACCTTCACCAAATTCAATGTTGGCCATAAAATATTCCATCGAGTCTCTTATGATTCTCCTAATTGATTATCTGGATCCAATTTCATTGATTCATATCTAATACATCCTATTTTTATTGCCCATGTATGTTTGCTTTACCTTGCAAAAAGCTGGACATACAACCAAGATAAAAAAAATGAAAAGTGGAAAAAAAGACACCTCCCCATAGTTGCTTGGATGTATGGCCACTTTTTACTACAATACCAAACAAATATTTTGATGCCTTTGTTGGGTTTTGCTGGAGTGAGCTACTTTTATACAAACCCTTGGTTTCCTTGTTTGAAGATATAAGTCTTTCAAAAGAAGACATTGTGGCTAATTGGGAGATCCTAAAAAGTGACTACCATGTATGGCATGTTGATGGCATCCATGTGCACACTCCTAAATAGAAAACATATGAAGATGAGGATAACCATATTACCATACAAAAAAATGAAGAAATTGAGCATAAGAATTTTAGGACAAGAATATTGGCAAAAAAGGCCTCAAGCCATAATTCTCAACATTGTATTCATCTTAATGATACAAATATATAATACAATAATGAAACCACCTCAACTGTTCTCACATCGACACCTCATCAGGAGATAAGGTAGAAGGAGACAATATAGGAATCTAGAAACACACCTAGGATAACAACTATACAAAGGTGGTATTTTAAGACTTAATAATCGTATATGAGAAAAAAGATAACATTCCCCCCCTCAATCATAAGTCTAAGCAATAATACCAGCAAAGCAGGTGCATAAACTGGTAAATACCCATGTCTTCATGCTAAAACTTCTGAGCTGAGCCACAATGAAGAACTGCTCGAAAAAACGCCAAATTTGGATGCTGAGAAATCTGAAAAATCTCGTTGTGTAATCATGTGAGCTAGAATGCCAACAATTAGTTCACTGATGTGAACTCCAATATGATGAGAGTGAACAAAGAGAAGTGAATCAGCTGCAATTCTGCCACATCCCTAAAAATGCCTGACAACTCAATCAATGCCAAGATGAAATGCAAAAGGATCCAATGTCTTCTGCTAATTGGTGAACATGTTGTATCACCACACTACTATCAGTGTATCACTAAAGTGCCTTCTGAATATGTGGTTTGGGATGACCAGTAACCAATTTGATACCATGTATCTGATGGTTTTTGGATAACCACTAACCAATCTTGACACTTTTAGGTATCCAACAACATCCCAATGTATAATGTGTATGATTCAATTTAGAACCATCATTTTGCTAAACTCTGCCATCTACAAATTGCAGTTTCCAATTTGGAAAATTTCATGCCCATCTGGAATATTTGATGTCTGTTGTTGTCGAAACTTTTTTTTGAAAACCATCTTCAATTTTATCATCAATTCCCCCCTTTGTCAGCTGAAAGGAGAGACCACAAGTGGTTTCATGAACCATCGTCACTAAAATTTTGAACTCCCCCCCTTAAGGTGCATGAGAGTTTCATCAGTGTAATCCCCCTTTCTATGCTCAAGAGAGTACCATACTTGTTCCATTTGAGTACAACAAAAAGTGGGCATG
>JZKD02S1673385.1:153609-177117 GCA_000966675.3 Picea glauca
TTTGGAAACAAAAAAAAAAACTGCGACCAAGTTACTAGGAAACTTCGAATGGATGGATGGCCAGCACTGTCAATTCATGGAGATAAAAGCCAAGCTGAGAGAGACTAGGTCTTATCAGAATTTAAGGCTATGATGGATTTGCAGAGGATGTTGAGGTGATTGAAAAACTTGGAATAGATGTGAAATGTCGGTGTACTGATCCTGGGTTGCTGTTACCACATGCCAATCTAACATTTTGGAGGTGGGGCAGATTGGTGCGTGAAAGAAATGTGATGCTTCCCACAATTTCTTCCAAGGATTGGCTTGATATAGATTTTGGAATTTCTGAAGGAGTGGATTTCATTGCAATATCTTTTGTGAAATCAGCAGAAGTGATCAAGCATTTGAAGAGCTACATTGTTGCTCGATCTCATGATGGTGAAATTGGTGTCATTGCTAAGATCGAAAGTGTCGATTCTCTGAAGTATCTTGAAGAGATAATTTGGATATCTGATGGAGCGATGGTAGCAAGAGGGGACCTTGGTGCACAGATTCCCCTGGAACAGGTTCCTTGTGTGCAACAACAAATAGTCGAGTCATGTAGGCAGCTAAATAAGCCAGTTATTGTTGCTTCACAGCTACTTGAGTCCATGATAGAATATCCATTGCCAACAAGAGCTGAGGTTGTTGGGTCTTATCAGAATTTAAGGCTGGAAAGAGCCCTATTATGACTGTTATGGATGTTGTTGCATGGGGTTTGGATGTTAAGGATATAAAATGTGTTATCAACTATGATTTTTCTGGCTCTATGGAGGATTACATGCATTGTATTGGGTGTACTGGCCGAGCTGGTACCAAGGGCACAGCCTATACATACTTCACTGCTGCAAATGCAAGGTTTGCTAGGGATCTAATAAAAATCCTTGAAGAAGCAAGGAAATCTATTAGCCCCAGTTCGGCTGAAATGGGTCGGAGCTCTGCAGCTAGTGGAGGTTATGGAGGGTTTAGGGACCATGGAAGAGGCTCTAGAAATCTGCCATGGGGAAGATAGAGCTATGCCCGTATTCTATGCAAATGATGGATGATAGGTGGTTGTCTTCTTTTAAGCGGTTTATTTGAATAATTAAATATTCTGTACCATAATAATTTTGAAATTTTGGGAATGAAAAAAAAATTCACCATCTCTGAAAAAGATGGAAGGACATTTCCCTGTCTACCATATTGTAAGAGAAAATGTAAAGATCAGGTATAGACTCTTTAAATTTTTGTTTGGTTATCTTACATTTTTGTTTTCAATGCATGGTTTTTCTTTCTCAGCATTCTCGTCACAGAACCAGTTACAGAGCGCAGATCTACCATCTGGGTGCCTCTTATCTCGTCGAGGAATATGACATGGAAGGGTTCGGAGCTCTGCCTGGACGATTTTGCTGTCAAAACTAGAGACAAGCAAGTGACGACCCTCCAGTAGATTTTTTTTTTTTTTTTTTAATTTATGAAATTGGCTAATACTGCGTTTTTGTAATATTAAATATATACCATTAAATTATCTGCTATCTGATGGGATTATTGTGCTAGACTAATATTGCAATGAAGCAAGATAGTTTTTTTTTTCTTTTTTTTTTCGATTTTCTGGAAAGAGGGCAGAGGGCACTGCAATTCATTCGATTTTCTTGAAGGAGCGCACTGCAATTGCAACTCCAGCTCTTGCAGAAACATATGTATAGAGGCAAGAAGATTGCTTTGTTTTTTTCGTTATTTTCTTTCTAAAGTCTGTAAATTAGGTTTTGGGATTAGTTACTTTGGTTTGTATTAAGGTTTGCATCTTGTAAAAGATTGTAGACACCTTTTAGTGGCAGAAACCCATTTCCATGAACGAAAAACTATTTCAGTTTATGATGGTGGCAACACGAATGTAATCAATCAGGAGCATTTTATTAGAATGGGACCTTACTTTTTATGCTAATTTTCAGTTATTTTTATCCAATTTTGGGCCAAAAGATTTGCCAATTCAAAATGAATATTGGGCCAAAGTCCATTTTTTTTTATAGATCATACTACTTGAATTCAAAATTGACCATTTCTTTTGTATGCAAATATAAAATAATTAAATCATTAGATATTTATTTTTAAAAAAAATATAAAATCATTAGATATTTATTAATTTTTAATATTTTAAGAATTATAAAGCTTAGCCAAGGTTTCTGCTATTGTAAGAATCAGATATTTATTTTGCAAACTATAAAGATTGGCCAAAACAGATATTTGAATTATAATGACTGGCCAAGGTTTCTGCACTTGCAAGAATTTATCTCCTTACCATATTCCCAGTCGAGCAAGTTTTTAATTAAATTTTTTTTTGGAGACAATTGTAACAACCCTAATTATATGTTTTACTTTGGTAATTTGTTTTTTTTTACATTCTCAATTCGTATTTCTTTTATACTTATTTTTGTTTACATATAATCAAAATAATAGTGCTTTTGGTTTGCAGGTTAGGCGGAGGGGAATTTGGCCCTTAAGGCTCCAGATTGTGAACGAGGTGCTCTGATACCAAATGTAAGGGGCCGAGTATAATTTACGTAAACAAAATTCAATAATTCTTTTAATTGAGCACCTAACCATTTATAAATTTATCAACACATAATAAAAATTTTATAACAGTTTAAAAACAATGCAAAATTGTAAATACCTGAACCTGATGCTAATAGCCCTCCATTGTCCAAATGCCTTCTTGACCACTGCTGCACCGTAAAACACTGCCCAAAACCTAGTTCCTCCCTGCCAACTAGGTAACTCCCTAGCTCCAGGATATCATAAGGATATCCTGGCCCCCGTGCCCAAAACCTCTAGCAACCCCGGTGCACTGATACAATCCTATTCCATAATTTCACCTCTCTCTGCAAATCCAGAGCTCCCAAAATCCATCCCCCAACCTCCGTAGAATAACCTCCTGTCAACCTCCTTCCCTTCCTTATCCCTCCTTCACCGACTTCCCCCCACCTCATTTACTCCCTACCTAACTCATTTATTGCCTTCTTATCCTTTCCCGTTAATGCCCCTTATCCCCTTTATTTAATATCTTATCCTCCCGCAATTAATAAGTTATCCCTTGTTGTATACGTAACCTTTCAATTTAACTATATAACTTATTWATTTATTAAATTTAATACTCAYGTTTTTAAATGTAATAGGTAGTTTAATTAATCAATTAATTAATCAAATTGCAACCATTAATTAATCAATAATTATTTAATTAGTTTTATTATACCTATCCTGTTTAATTAATACCATATTAAGACAATTAATCCCCTAATTAATTTTTACTTAATAATCCTTCACATTTGTTCAACTAGGGTTGTTACACTGAGGCAATGCTCTTGGGTAGTTCGTGAAGTCTCACAACTTCCTTGAAAAATAGATTTGCAACATGTGTTGCGTCACTGGTCTTCTGGCATGGGATAAAGTGTGCCATCTTTGAAAACCTATCCACCACCAAAAATATGGAATCACATCCTCTTTGCGTTCTTGGCAGTCCCAACACAAAATCCATGCTTATTGCATCCCAAGGCCTCTTTGGTATTGGCAATGGTTGATACAATCTAGTGTTCTATCTTTTTCCTTTTGCATGTTGGTAGATTTTGCAACTGTTCACAAACCTTATCACTTATTTTCTCATACCTAGCCAATAGTATGAACTTCTCAACTGTGAAAATGTCTTATCATGGCTGAAATTTCCATCCAATCCCCCATTATGCTTTTCCTTCAAAAGGTTATCCCTCATTAAGCATTTTGGTATACACAACTGATTGCCCTTGAACAACAATCCCTCTTGAATCATGTACTCTGTCCACTGGCTCCTGTCTCTTAGCACAGGATTCACACATGCTTTCTATGCTTCCTTGAAGTCTGGATCATCATGATACATATCATTAAGGTGTTCAAACCTCAAGGTATTCACCTGAAAGTCTTGTAGAATCAAACATCTCCTGCTCAATGCATCAACAACTTTGTTATCATTCCCAGCAATATGTTTTATGACAAAAGTGAAATTTTGCATAAATTCAATCCACTTTGCATGCCTCTGATTCAATTTTTCTTGTCTGGTTATGAATTGTAAAGCTTGGTTGTTGCTATACAAGACAAATTCTTGTGGAACAAGTTAATGTCTCCATTTCTTCAAGGCTTGAATTATGGCATAAAACTCCTTATCATATGTGGAGTATTTTCTCTTGGTCTCGTTCATCTTCTCACTAAAATAGGAAACCGGTCTATTATCCTGGCTCAAAGCTGCTCCAATTGCAACTCCACTTGCATCACATCTCACTTGAAATGCCTTTCCAAAATTTGGTAAGATCAGAATTGGTCATTCTGTTATTTTCTCTTTCAGTATATTGAAGCTCCTCTCAGACTCCTCTGTCCATTTAAAATACTTGTGCTGTATCCATCATTGGTGCACAAATTCCACTGAAATCTCTGATAAAATTCCTATAGAAACTTGCTAATCCATGGAATCTTCTTACCTCAAACATACTCTTTGCTGATGGTCATTCTTTGATTGCTTTCACCTTCTTTGGATCCATCTTCAGTTCATTTGAAGAGATCACAAAACCCAAGTAAATGAGTTATGTCTTCATAAAAGAGGACTTCTTCAGATTTATCAACAACTTCTCCCACTATAGTCTCATCATCACTAGTGTCAGGTGTCTCAAATGCTCATCTTTAGTCCTTCTAAAGATCAGTGTATCGTCCAGATACACAACCACAAACTTGCCATTGAAATCTTTCAGTATTTCATTCATCAATCTCATAAAAGTACTCGGGGAATTTGTTAAGACAAATGGAATAACAAGCCACTCATACAAACCTTCATTTGTCTTAAAGGTTGTTTTCCACTCATCACCTTCTCTCATCCTTATCTGGTGATATGCACTTTTCAAATCTATCTTAGAAAATTAATTTGCTCCACTTAAAAAATCCATTAAAACATCCATTCTTGGAAAAGGAAATCCATACCTGATGGTGATCTTGTTAAAGGCTCTTGATTCTGTACACATTCTCCATCCTCCATCCTTCTTTGGACTCAACATAGTTGGTACTACATATGGACTCAAGCTCTCTCTGACCAACCCCTTGTATACCAATTCCTGGACTTGGTTCTTTACTTCCTCATTTTCTCGAGGTGTCAGACTGTATGTTGCTTTGTTTGGCAGACTTTCTCCTAGTATCAAATCAATATGATGGCTAATACTTCTGATGGGTGGCAATGAGTTAGGAAGCTCATCCACCACTATGTTAGCAAAATTATCCAACAATTCCTGAACTTCTTCAGGCAAATCATCCTTCGAAGTACTTGTAAGGATAACTCTGGGTTTCCTCACCACAACAAACTACATCTCCTATTCTTTCTTAACTTCTTTCAGGAGTTCCTTCCCACTCATGAGAAGTATGCTTGTGTTGGCTTCCTCTTTCACTTTCTTCTCCTCTATTGACAGCAACATGTGCGTCCTACCATTCTTCTCCAAGGTGTATGTATTCTTCCTCCCATCATGAATGACGTTCCTATCAAACTTCCATGGTCTTCCCAACAAAATATGGCATACATCCATGGGAATTACATTACATAGAACTTCATCTCTATATCCTCCTATCTTAAATTAAACCAATCATTGTTTAGTAACCATTACCCGGTGTCCTTTCTACAACCATGAGACTTTGTATTTTTTTGGGTGTGCAGTTGTCTCCAACTCCAATTTCTCCACCATCTTTGTGGATACTAGGTTATCAGTGCTCCCACTATCAATTATCACCTTGCATACTCTGTCTTCAGTCTTGCAAGCTGTCCTGAATAGACTGTTCCTCTGCATTGTATTTTCAACTTCCACCTCTGGTTTTAAGAGAAACTTTCTCAACATTAGGGATGTTCCATCCTCTTCTCCTTTTGCTTCAACATTCCTTCTATGTTCTTATGAAATGTGAGCTTCACCTCCTCCTTCTTTCTTTTTCTCAGGACATTCCCAAGACACGTGCCATGCCTTTCCATAGGCATAGCACCTTACTTATCCTCTGCTTCTTCCTCTTCTTCTAGAAGAAATTCTTCCACCATATTGTCTTCCCCGGGAACTTCCTCCTCTTTCTGAGTGACTATGTGGTTTCTCAGTCTCGTCTTTGGATTTGTGTTCCTTGTCATGGGAAAATCCCTTGCCTTTGTTCGAGACTAGGCTTTTACCTCTGCCTCGCTGGCTTTGTTTTCTGGTCAACTTATCCTCTACCTTCAGTGCAAACTGATAAGCATCCTCCACTGTCCTTACTGACATCATGTTGATCTCATCCTGGATTTCATACCTCAAGCCATTTATATACCTGGCAACTTTTTCTTCATCTTTCTCTCTTTGTCCAGTTATGATGTTCAGCTTGTAGAACTCCTCTATGTACTCCTTAACTAGCATACCCTTCTGCCTCAGGTTCTACAACTTCCTGAACAGATTGATTTGATAATCTTTGGTCATGACTTTAGCCTTCAACTTGCCTACCATTCTATCCCAATTCTTTATCTTTTGTTTGTCTTTGCTTCTTTTCTCAACCTACAGTTCATCCCACCACAGTGTTGCATGTCCTTTTAGCCTGGTGACAACATGTCTCACCCTTTTATCTTCATCGACATCTTCATAGTTGAAATATTTGTCCATGGATCTTATCCAATCTAGCATCTCTTTAGCATCCAAATTGCCTTCATACATTGGGACCTCTATCCTGGCTCTAGCCCCCAATCTAACAACTGCTCTCAGCAAGCGTTCTTCGGCAACATTTTCCCCTGCAGTTTCTTCGACTTCTACTTCTTTACTCTCGACATCGCTGATGTCTCCAACATCAGGTTCTCTCCTCTGTGTTTCCTCCATCGCTTCTAATCTTCCACGAAGCTCTGTCATTTCTCTTTCTACAACACGATTGGCTAAAGGTGGCTCCACTCGTCTCCTTGGTGGCATTGTGTTGATGGTCTCTCACACATAGAGTACAATTTTGAGTTATTTTTCCTCCTCTCCTTTGCCTGATGTCTGCAAGAAAAACTTCAGCTCTGATACCACTTGATGTTGCCCCCCCCTCTCTCCTAAGGGCTACGTGACCTCCCGATCAAGGATCTTCAACTCCGAGCCGAATTGGCTCTATGAGACCTTAATGGTATCACTTGCGAATTAACACATGTCCTCTCAGTTCTCTGGTGCAGGTTCTATGGCACCTGCGACCTCTTTCCACAACTGTTGAACTCTCGAGTTTAAGGTACTAGCTCTTTTCTCATTAGCCCCTTGTCGCATGTGACCTTGGGCTAGGTCTTTGTGTAAACGCATGATTGCGGGCGTGCCCAAAAGTGGTTTGGGATCAACCTCTTTTCTCCCCACAATTTACCTCCAGTTTCCACGTACCTCTTCACCGATATCGTGGTTTTGATTGTGGCCTGCCCTCAAAATGTTAACGTCCGAGCACTTTCTGGCCTCGTAATTGAGCGTAGTCATCGATCTTACGATCATGACAGTGCTTCTGGACTGACGGATGAGATATGCTTCTTCCAAAACAATGATTCAGATCTAGTTCTCTTGAATCTGACGATTGATATTTACTTCAAGTCTTTACCCAGAGTCTACAGATTTATGCCACCTACCCTCTAGATCAAACGATTGACGTTTACTTTGAGTCTTTACCCGGGATCCACAGATTCATGCCACCCGTTATTCAGATATGACGATTCATATCTACTTCGGACGATCCGACGCTTGAGATTTACTTCAGATGATTGGATGGTTGAGATTTACTTTGGACGATTGGACAGTCCCAAATTACTTCAGAACTTTGGAACTTTGGCAGGTTCCCTCTCTTGCATGTGAAAAAGGCTAAGGCTCTCACACCTTGATTTGATCAGACGACTGTTGGTCCTCTGAATCAGTGATCCAATGACCATTGTCACTCTCTCTCTTGAGGTTCTGACTTCCTCTGACTTAAAACATTTTCTAAGTATCCAAAGGTCTCAACCTTTGCGCCTCCTGCGAGTCCGTCTCTTGGACCTCGACTACACTTATGAAAAGTGCTCTCCCGAGCTTGGTCTTAGTGAAGATTTTGACTTCCCGCACACTCCTTGCATTTGAGGGATTTCAATAAACTCAGATCTGAAGGATTTCTTCAAAATAAATTCTTCTCGCCCTCCTGGCATTCTCCTTTTGCTTGATGCACACCTTGCAGAGCTCCTCCTTACAGAGTGTTTAGTAACTCTGTCTCTATCTCTCTGAACCCAACACAGATTTCTTCCTGTGCACTCCTTGCACTTTTGTTGGTGAAGATTCAACAATATCTCTCCTGAGCTTCTCTGAGGTTAACTCACCTCTGTCAATGCACTCCTTGTGGACTATGTGCATTCCTTTCACTCAAAACTCTCCTGAGAGAAACAATTGAAACTTATACTAACATATCACAGTTCATACATTCATTTACGGAAACAACAATAAAAGGAAATTTGCAAGCAATAACAACATCCACACATTGGATCAATTTTCCTCTATTACATTCATTCAAAATAAAAATTTCTACAGCTTTAATCAAACATCAACTAAAAACTCATAAATCTCCTACTAACTCGCAGCAGCCTCATTTGGGCATACAAAACCTCTATTTATCTCATAGGGCTCTTAGGGTTCCCCCTAACTACTTGTCTACTCGAAAACGAAAACCTAACTGCTACCTAAGTTCAGTTACATTCAAGGCTAGGAGTGAAACTCCCAGATCCCTCGTGATCATCAACTTCCAAGCGCTTGATATTCTTCTGTTTTTCTAATCAACTCCAAAGGATTCACAGTAACTCCCAGTGTTTCAGATTTTGAAATGATCCCCAGGCGTTGAGTTGTCCTGCCATGTGTGCTCATTGACGATGCTCCTACATCAATCATCCTCATTCAAGCTATAATGCTCTTTACCAATTTCTATAGTTTTCTTTATTTTTCTCTTCAAGAAATGGTCAACTTTTGCTAACATCTAGGTGTCTTCTAAGAAGATGAGACGTTTAGTTTTAGGAGAATGATCAACCAACATCGAAGAATAAATGCAATTATGTTGAATGTTTGTTTCATGTTCATTTAGGGCCCCAAATTGGAGCAATTGTACTCTTCTATATTAAACTCTACATAGTTTTCTTCTTTTAAGTAATATATTCTAGATTTTTTTTGCCTAGAAAGAGTTTTCTCCAAATCAAATATTCTTGATTCGATGTATCATTCTTTTGTTGTTTTTAGCTATTTTTATCTTTTCATTGTTGGGATTGGGTTTTCTTCACTATAAATGAAATGAAGAATTAAGCAATGTTTGAATTATGTAAATTTGTTAAATCCATGGAAAAATCATGTTTCCATTGAGATAATTCTATACCAATGATATCACAACATTTTTACCTTGAAAATGATTTCAAATTCATTATTTTATTGTGAAGTAGGTTAATAATGTGGGGTTAARTATAAGAGGTTATTTCCAAAACCAAATCAAAGGTCAAGCTAGAACCAAATMTAGAGTCAAAKTTTGAGAAATAKCTATKGTAAGAACTTGAGTACGAGAGAGTTAGAMWTGAAGCCAAAGATAAAGCTAKAGTTGTAAGACCCRGTATTTAGAAGGTCTAGGTKAAGCTCATTRAGGTTGAAGGTAGGAATCCAATGCCAAGCAGATGAAGATAGGAATAAAATGCTAGAGTAAGAACTTGAGCAATGGAGAGCTAGAGTTGTAATATCTAGTATCCATAGGGAATAGGATCTAGGTTAAGCTCATTAAGGATGAAGGTAGGAAGCCAATTCCAAGTGGATGAAAATATGAAGAAAGTTCCAAGCTAGTCGAGATAGTTTTAAATGCCCCATAAAATTGTTGATGAGGACCATCAAGAACTAAACAGGGGATATTTGATCTATAATCAAATCTGAAACATTGTTAAAAAATCTAAATAAGTGAAGTGAAGCCATGTAGAAACTCATGTGATACTTAGCTACACTACAATTACTTAAATGAGCTAGAATGTAATTATTAACTAATTACAAAAAAAACTCAATAAATGGTAATATTGGTAGCAAAAAAACCATCTCTAAGAAAGTGATGAAATATGATAATAAAAATGATAGAAATAAAAAAAATAGTTATAATTAGTAGAACACAAGACATATGCAATGAGAAATCTAGGCAAACCAAAATACGGATGTAAACAAAACTTCTAAGTTACCAACAAGTGCTCTTTTGTATTAAACTCTACATAATTTTTCTTATAATGTACTTATTAATATATATAAAAAACTATATTTTTTTTATTTTTCTTATAATATAATTATTAATATATATAAAAAACTATAATTTTTTTAAGTGTATAATGACTTTTGGAGGTAATGTAGTGTATAATGACTTTTGGAAGAGGAACAAATTCAATCTATAATAATAAAATATCCTCTACTAATGTAAGTGCTTCCACTTGCCATGCCATGTTTGCACATATAAAATATAAAATAAAGTTTAAAAATAATACAAATGGAAGAAAACTTTTTATTACATAAATATTTTAGAACTTTTATAAAAACATGCCCAATGATTATAAGTGATATTTTAAGAATTATTAAGATTTATTTATAATTCTACATTAACAGCCCTATAATTAGGGACATCACATGGATATAGATATAGATAGAAAGAGTTAACAAAGAATAACACTAGCTAACCTCCTCTTCACTTCGCATATGAGAGTGCAGAATTGTTACAGAATATGTGAGCATGTGCACTATCTCGCGCATGGTAGGTCTATTGACGGGGTTTTCTTGTGTGCAGAGCAGAGCCACGAAGAATATATACATGGCTTGCTGCATAGAGACGCTGCTAAGCCTGGGATCTATAATCTTCGTAACGTCTTCTTTTTTCCAATTCGTCATCTTCTTCACCCACCCTGTTATGCTCATGCCTTCTTCAAATTCGCATTCACCCACTGTCGTTTTACCCGTAATCAGCTCAAGCAGAATCACCCCGAAACTGTATACGTCGCTTTTCTCGCAAGATGACCCAGTTGAGAAGGAATAAGGTGATGCTATTATTATACAAATACATTGCAACCAGACTTTTCAGACCACCAAGCTCAGAAGGAAGAACACCACTAAGGCCACAACCAGACATATCGAGTTCCACAAGCTTGCTCAAATTTCCTATCTCGGGAGGAATACCTCCATAGAATACATTGTAGCAGCTTAAATAAAGTATTTTCAAGTTCCCTAGATTGCCAAGCTCTCTTGGTATTCTTCCACCCAAACTATTACCATACAATGAAAAATATTCTAAATTTGTGTCCGGTTTCCACGGGGGAATTAGTTTCATGAAGAACACCAATAATAAGATCTAAACGAACGATGTGAGAAATATAATTTGTTTGAATGTTTTTTCTGAACTCTCCAAATACATTTTGACGAGAGTGTGGTCCATACGGAGGCCAGCACATATGGGAAGTTTCACGAATATGGGAAGTTTCACGAATATGGGAAATTTCCATATACATAGCTATGTCATAATTTAGATAAAGTTGAAAGTGTATATGGTTTGAAGTTGCATAGCAATATGGGCGCACGACTTTTGATGGAATAAGTTTCACAACGCGGAAAGAAGGGAAGACTTGAAGGCATGTTTGACACTTCGCAATTATCTTTCTCAACCTTCTCCACTAGGCCGGCAATAGTTTTGTCCACGGCAATAATGTAGAAGTAGCCCGACATTTGTGGAGGATGTGGAGATCGAGACTAGAGAGTCTCCCTCTAAATTGAAAGTACTAAAGGAATATCGTTTTTAAGTATCGTTTCTCACTTTTAGCATTACTTTCTCCAACGACATCTAATTATTAAAGAATACGTGATAACGCCATTGGCCTACATTTATGGAGTAGACTAAACAACTAGCATGCTTCGAACCCTCAAGTCCTATGTGACATCATATTGGTAGAGATTTTTTTAATGTCTTATAGGTTTTTGCATGAATTTATGTTTCATTACTATTTTCTTTTTTTCTATCTAAACAACTAGCATACCTACCTCATACCTACCTCTTAAGCAGGGGAATGAGAATGCCAAAGTAATTTAATGTCTTATAGGTTTTTTAATGTTTTATAGGTTTTTGCATGAGGTTTCATTAAAAAGGTTTCATATTAATGTTGTTAATTGAGATTACACAAATATTGTAATTAAAATGATTGTATTTGAAATTGAGTGTTAGGGGCATGCCCTTAGTTGGTTCAATATTTGGATGATGTTTGGCTCATGCCCCCAAAGTGTCTCAACTTGTATAAGGGAAACATAGAAACATGGAACTGTTCACCACTAGGGTGCACCACTCCATTCATTTAGCAGAGAAACAATGTTTGACATTGCAACCTTTTACCTCAACCCTTTCTATCCACTTAAATAGTGTGCCCACTACCATCACATCTCAACCTTTTACCTCAACCCTTTCTACCACCTACAGTGTGTCCACTGCCATCCATAAGCGAAGACCTTATATAAAGCCCCTAAAACACCATCTATCTTCCCTGGATACATGTCTCTAAATACATATTTTAAGTTTATATGTTTCCTCTATTTTATATACAAGGTTATAATATTCTTTGTTTTCTTATATAAAATTTATATAATAAGTTTATAAAATTTAATATATAATAAATTTAATGTTATTTATGTAATAATATGAACAAGTTTATAATATTTTTTATTTTTTTATATTATATGCAACATTTAAAAATTAACAAATAGATAGATAACCAGAAGTAACAAATAGATCATTATGAAAGCAATGTTTCAAACATTGTAAAAGAAATGAAAACTAAAGATGGAACATATTAGACAATTCAGGTACAACTCACTTGGAGGAGTTTGACATTCTCTTTGCAATGACAACCTACCCATGTTTTATGTTCCATCCATACAACTCTCAACAAGTGTCCAACCTCCCTCTCAACAAGTGTCGCTAATGGTCGCCTTCCTGAGCAATTGTACAACAGAACCATTTTTAAAATCTATCCTCCTGCTACGGTTCAACAATAAGCACATAATAGTTTAAAGATAATAGTATTTATTAAAAGTTGTGTACACTCATTATTTTATGCTACAAGGCTTTGTTAATAACCTAAAAAGTTGGATTGCACTTTAATTGAAACACATTCACATCCTTGCATTTGTTATTCGATATGATCTCAGTTGGATCGCTCTCATGGATATTTTAAAAATAGTTAGTGTTCTTGGATATGATCAAATGATTTACACATTAAAACCAAAACTTAAAACGTTTCCATTTTATAATAAAAACCAATATGTCATGAATTCGATGAAAAGAGAATTGAAAATGTTGTAACAATGGGTTATTACTTTATTTTCAAATATAAATGATTGAAAAGAGAGAGAAAATGTTTTGTGAATATTGAAAGAGAAAGAATATGTATTTATAACTTGCAGATAATTATTCATCATATTGTTAGAATATTAGAAGATTGTGCTCTCTTTTCCATTGACAATACCCTTGTCACCCAACCATAGGCTGAAGCCACCTTCCGAGTACCTTGACCTTGACAAAGAAGAATACTGGTAGCAATCAATAGTCAAGCAAAGCTAATGCACCAGGCAAGAAAAGTAACCAAAGCTGATCAGATAGTCCCACCCAGAAAACTGGCGCAACACTCTTCCCCAGAACTTGTGCACAAGACTGCAACTGCACTGCGTAGAACTGACTCTCTGCAACTGCTGAGATGTGTCAAATGAGAGACTGGTGCCCTGTATTTATAGTGATTCTGGCAGACTTACTGGGGCCGAATTCTCCTTTTAGATAGTAATTAATTCATATTAATTTTATGTCTACAGCCAACATCTTGTCTAGGGTTTCCTTTACTTCTTTGCTTCCTTCTGGAATATTCTAATCTCATCACAGGTCATAATAGAGGTTCATACCTCCCGAAGCTACCATAATATCAACACTCCCTCCTAGCTAGGGAGGTATGGTCTTGAGCACAAACAGACCATTCAACTGGTAGTATCACGAGCACCGTCATTATTATCCAACTGGATAATCTCCTATGACAACTGGTACAATATCAACTGATAGAACACACATGTGTTTATCTGTGGTAGTGTGAAACTACTCAAACCGTGACACATAGTAACAACCAGTGGAACAAATCCACCACAGTAGTATATCTCTATTGTCTGGAGACAACTAGTACCATTCGTCCGGTAGCACCAACATAGTTGTATAGACTATCTCATGACTAAATCATGAGCACCATCATCACCATCAGTGTCATCAGCTGCATCATCTCTCAAAACCATACTCCATCTTAGTAATCAGACATGATGCTGGATAAGTCACTCACACCACAGAGTTATACAAGATCCATTCTTCTAATCCTAGAAGAGTAAATGTTCTGGACCATTTTCCATCTGGGAAATATCTGTCCTTTGCTCATCCATCTAGTTGATAATCATTTTTCAAAACTGTTGATGGTCTTCAAGGAAATCAGAACAAAATAGAACACAATTGTGTCTATCCATAGTAGTATATAACTACAATCCAGTGGTACACTACCACACCAAGTAGAAAACAAGTACTTGATTAGTCACATATAGTTATAAACAGTGGAACACATCCACCACAGTAGTATACATCTACTGTCATACAGTCTTCATAACAACCATCTAATATCAACCTGCACAAAAGCAATGTTATGATATAAACTGAATCATCTGGGCCAATCTTTCATTCACATCTATGAGATCTTAAAGAATATCTACCCTCAAAAGGTAAAACATCAATGATGAGCTATCTGGACTATTCTTCTCAAGCAAGGAAGAATAATTGTCTTGATTTCTGAGCCTGGACCATTCCTCACCCTGGGCCATTCCTCCGACACTAAACAAAGTGTAACCTTGAGAGAATGAATCCTCCTTAAGGAATGCTTATCCCTAATTTCTGAACCTAGACCATTCCCCACCCTGGGCCATTCTTCCTACACTAATCAAAGTGCACCATAGAGAGAATGTATAAACCCTAAGGAATGATTATCCCTGATTGTTGAGCCTGGACCATTCCCCACCCTGGGCCATTCTTCCTACACTAATCAAAGTGCACCCTAGAGAGAATGTATAAACCCTAAGGAATGACTGTCCGGACCATTTCCTCTGTTAACCACAAGAGAAAAAGATTGTCCTGTATCAACCTCCAAAACAGACCATTCCTCATGTTAACCACAATGAGAAATCGTTGTCCGGCGAGGCAGGCCAGTCTTCTTGAGTAACCCTTAAGAAGAGAGACTTCCCTAGACCACTCCACGTGTTAACCACAATGGGAAGTCACTGTCTATGATACATCAGCAATCTGGACCATTTCCCATGTTAACCACAATGGGAAATCGTTGTCCGTCAGAGATCTCAATCTACTTTCCGAACTGGAAAGGAAACTGCTCATCCTGGACCATTTTTGAACTGAAAAATGACTATCCATCAATCAATAATACATCAGTCCTCCCTCCCAACCTGGGATTCATATCTTCCTTTTTGAATAAGAAAGTCATCTCCACGAGCTTCAGCTTGAGTACGCAAACTCTTTCATCTTGGATAGAAGCTTTACCAAAATGTCTACTTATCTGCTCATCTATGGAGATATGTATTGGAGAACCACTTTCTCCTTTCTGGAATTCATCACGGATAATGTAATGCTTGATTTCAAATGTACTTCTGTCTGGAACACTGGTTTTCTCTGAAGGCTTCATGTAGCTCTGACCAATAAGGTATATCATTGTTGGAACACTGGAACATATCCATGTGACACTTCTTATGTCATCATAAGATCTGATCTTACTGAGTAATCATCTTGATACAATATCTCTATTATATAGAATCTTCACCACGCTTATGTTCTGCACTGGAGGTTCTCTACCAAGTTATCTTCTTCCATCTGCATACAAGGGTTTCTTTCTGGTATGCCTCAAGATCTTGAGTTTTCTCTTTCATATGCTCTTTATTCAATTTCTCTGGAGAACAATCTTTGCATTCATGTTGATGTAGAACTCCAACCCATGGATAATATAATGACTCGTGTAGAGGTTTACCGGAATGAGCAATCAACATAGTCTTCTCCCTTCATCTGAGAGAACGTCTAGTTCTGGATCCCACAATGTTGTCCTTCATGAGTCTTTCATACACTATTCTTCATCACAACTTTCAGTTCTTCTGCTTGTTTTCTTTTAGTGAGTTCATATCAGGCTGGTAATCTTGTGATTCTCAATACAATGACTGGTTGTTGTGGCTTCTCTTTCTTTCTTGGAATCTTCATATTCTTCCTCATGTTTTACTTTAGCTCTTGGGTCCATGGAGTTTCTTATAGATTACATGCCCTAAATATTCCACTTCCTTCTTTCATCATAGGATCACGGATGTGGATGGACAACCAAGGAAACTTCAAGGCTTCTCTTCGGAGAAGACTTCTTCTGATTTTGAACTGAACATGTACTGGCTTTTATGACTGCTACCATGGATATATATACTTCATCATCTTCAATGGATCATGTATGAGTGCATATAATTGGCTCCTTTTGTCTAACGAGGTCTATGCTTCCATCTACATCTTTATTGTCTTCTGCAATATATAATTGGCTTTCTCTGTCTAACAGAGTCCACGCTTCCATCTTATTGTCTTCTACAAAACATCATAAGTCTTTCTCCAATTTCTTCTTGATTGTTGATTTCTTTGCTTCTTCTGAGTCTCTTCATAATTGATTCAGATTTCGGCTTATCTTGTAATAGCTTCCACATCCTTGTATAGTGATAGAAATTCTTATCTTGTTCTTCTTCCATAGGTATAGTTCTTCTTGGAACACATTATCTTCCAAGAGATAGATATACAAAATATGTATAGAGACGATGCAAATAAGATATGTACAAGAAATAAGAAGAGTATTGTTACCTTTAGAAGAAGAAGTCTCTTCCATCCTGCTTAGTCTTCTTTGTAGGTTCCTTTTCTTCAGCAATTGATGCCTCATGTTTCTCCTTCCTTTTCTTTAGTTCAGGACAATGATTCTTATAGTGACCATACCTTTGACAATTGAAGCATTGTATTTCTGAAATATCTTTCTCTTGTTTTGGCTTCCTCCTTGAACCAAACCTTCTTTTGTTCCTGAAATTCTTGAATCTTGTTGTGAAGGCTTGATCATCGTACTTCTTTTGGGGTTTCTCTTTTGTATTGATCCTTGATTCTTCTTGAGCATAGCAAGTCCAAAGCTCTTCAAATGTTGGATACTCCTTCCTTCTGTTCATGCTTGCAGCAAATGCATCCCACGTCTTGGGAAGACCATTGAGTATTATGTTCACCAATTCCTTTTCTGAAATGATCTCTCCAATAGCTTGTAGTTGATCTCTTAACTGAGAGATCCTCACAAAGTATGATGTTATGTTGTCGTCATTATTCATCTTCATGTCACATAGCTCACTCTTCAGACTCATCACTTGTCCAATGTTTCTAACTGAGAAGAGATTTTTTAAGAATGAGTCAAGATGGGAGATGTAGGGTATCAAGTGGTCATTTATAGAATCCACTATGATACTCATGGCATTGATGTCATTGTCTTTGAACTTCTCCATAACTGCAACATTCTGTGGTTCCTTCTCTTTTCCTTCTTCAAAATTTGGTTTCACGATCTTTCCTTTCACAATATCCAACACTTTATTCTTGGCAAGGATGAGGTCAATCCTTGTCTTCCACGCTCTGAAGTTAGAGGCTTCATCTAACTTGTTCTCTGACTTCATAGAATAAGTCATGGCTTCTTTTACTTTGGTCAAACCATGGATTTGACCATAAATTCAAACTTCACGTCTTGGCCTTCTGAGAGTACCAGGAGATGCGTTGGGCTAGGGAGCACTGATCTGTCCGGAGATCAGGTCAATCCCTTCATTTAAGGTGCCTCGACAAGAGGATTAAAGTTTATGCAACTGCACCTGCTAGTAACCCTAACTGCAGTGTCTTGGAAGTTGCTCCTGCTAGTAACCCTAGTGGTAGTTCCTCAGTGAGCTCAATATCCTAGCAGCTATGCTTCCTTCCAGATTTTAGATTGAATGAAGGAGGTGTGGGCCCATAACCTGTTAGAATATTAGAAGATTGTGCTCGTTTTTCCATTGACAATACCCTTGTCACTCAACCATATTGATTTCTGTTTTTTTCCAATATTCAAATTATTTTTTTTGTTTTATGCATTGATTTTAACATTGTGTGTATATGATGAACCAAATTATTCTATTTAGTAGTATTCCAGTATTCAATTTTTTATTTTTTTTTTATGCATTGATTTTAACATTGTGTATATGATGAACCAAAGTATTTTATTTAGTGTGTTTGTTTAAGAGTTGTGTATTATGTCCTATCCATTTTAAGTTGGTCATTGCATAGTTTTTAATATAATGCATTGATTTCACTGTTTTTTTGAATGGATAAAATTGATTTCAACATTGTGTGTATGTGGATGAAACACATTATTCTATTTAATAAGTTCCTTTGGTATTATTCCTGATCCATTTTAAGTTGGTCATTGCATCACTATTAATATAATGCATTCATTTCAATGCTTACTGCATTGTTTTCAATGTTTTAATTGTGGATAAGATTGATTTTAGTGCATTTATTTTAGTGTTTATTGCATTGATTTGAGTGATTACTAAATAGATTTTTTTGTTCCTCTCTTTGTTATAGAGTTTCAATTACAATCATGAAACAATAATTCATGCTATCATTTCCTCTCATAACAAGGAAATGGATGATGTAATAAGACATACATGAAAATGTGTTAGGAGGCATAGAGAGGAGAAGGTGTAATAGATGTATAATAAATAAGTGAGTGTCGAACAGCTAATTTTTCGGGAGAGGGTGTTGCTTTCAGTTTTATTGGGGATTCATTTCATCTCGAGCATCATTATTAATATCTAAACCAATGATCATCGATGTGACAAATTTATTATTTGTTTTGATGGTGCCGAGAATAATGTAAATCTGCCCAGAAATGGCAAAAATTTAGGAAAGTTATTGACGCCACTTGAAGTTGAAGTTGAGACACAAGATGGGCGCATGCCTTTTATTGGAATATGACAACGCGGAAATTTATATCACCAAATTATGGTGAAAAGAACCAAAAGATAGAACCTTTAGACAATGGTCATACAGTTGTATATATAATTAGCATATTTAGAAGTATGGAAAGGGAAATGCTAAAGAAATCACAAGTGAGTATGTGACACATGATGATGATTAATGTCTATTGAGATCAATTGGTCTATCCTACCTTAAGAAGGTAAGTGATTACTTCAATTTATTTAAAATTGTATTTATATGCTCAAAAAGCATTGAGAGAAGTCTTCCAAGATTCATATAATTTTGATTCGCTTTCCTTAACTTCAATCAGCCGATGCTTTGAATAAAACATTTTAGCACACCATGCGAGAAGTTCTCTGAAATTGAAAGCCTTAGGCACATACCCGACTTTAGTTATCCCCGATGTCCACACTTTGTTTGCGAGCTTGTCCTCTGGGGAAAGCTCAGAATACCACTTATATGCCATAGACCACTAGAAATCCATATCTTCACGATCTAATGAATTCACTATATCTCCATAGAATGGATTTCTCCTTTTCTTGTTTTCCATCTTTTCCACTTTCAATGCACTTAGGTAAGTGTGAGGATTACATGTATAAATCATATTTTATGTACAATAGGTGCTCTGCTAATCATAAATTAGGGGTCAATCCACTGTTCAAATTTGTCCCCTCATACTTTTGGTGCATGTCACTCGTCAAATGGTCATTGTCATTTGCATACACAAGGCCTGGGGAAATGTGAAAAAAATAATCCTCACTAATTAACAACAATTGTTCTCGTCGGGTGAGAGATGTGTTGTAGATATACTATGGTTTCCTCGATACCACAAGTAATGTCCTATGTGGAATGTTGGGGGGTGTATTCATGAGGAACATTGGATGTCATCCTTCCGCATGAGCCACATGGGCATCAAAAAATATTCTAAGTATAAGAATGTGGGTTGTGGACATGTGGGGAACCAATACAGAATGCAGGTGCGAGAATGTGGGTTGGAGGAGGATTGGGACTCGACAAGCTTTGTGAGAGGTTTTCCCGCATTTTCATAAACAAACGTCATGCAAAATGCAGGTTGCGGGTGGTTGAGACTTATGACAAGGGAATTACCCTTGCATCCACATGACTAAAGTATTATATGAAGAAGAAATGGGGGTGCACGGGAAAGACATACTTGGGTAGGAGAAGGAAAAAAATATCAACATACCCTCCTGCCTTAGTGTCTCTGTGTTGCTTTCCTAGTAGGTTAGGGCGTGGACCTCTAATTTTAGCAGGGAAAATGAAATCTTTTGCTCTTCTCCTATGTTATGGACATTGAAATAAACTTCTAACCATTGCAATCAATGATTCAACTTAATATCATCAATCTCATCTATGTAGGGTTTGATGTCCACTTCCGCTTCCATTTTAAATAGAGATTGTGAAGACATGATGACACTAGAACTTGGTTTCTATTTCTCTGGCTCCTTTTTCGGCTCTTCATTATCTCTGGATTTCTCACCCAATCCAACTTATGAGTTAGAGCCACCAACCTCCCCAAAAGGTCCAAACATGTTCTTTAGAGCCATTATGAGGAGGGTCGTGTTGCAAGAGATATCAATGGATTTTTCTTCCAGCTTAAAAATTCTCTCCTCTACCTCATCCTGAGGGTTGTTATGATTGGGCTCATCCGCCATGGGTAGGGTTTTGAAACTTCCTTCTTAAGACAATTCCTAGATCCTAAAACTTTCCACAAAACCACAAAGAAAACTACTTTGATACCAAGATGATATGTAAACTACCATGTATATTCCACTGGAATAGTTTATCACAAAAGATCTTCCAATATTTTGAAATATTTTATTATGCAGTTTAATACCTTAAATATCATATTTAATATTACTAGTGCAACACTCAAAATTATGGAAATAACTAAAACCAAAACGAAAGAAATGGGGAAATGAACACACCATCCACGGAAATGAACATAAGATGTCACCCAGGGAACCCAATACATGAGAAAACCTAGCTATAAGGCAAGGCTTGTCCTCTACTTTCTTTTCTTAGTTATGAAATGCAAGTACAAAGAAAGAGGCACTCACTATGAAGTTTCCATGGACATTGTGGCTTCAATGACTACTATAAAATCTTCTACCTCCTTCATTATACTTCAATATCCCACTCCTAGATGCTTTGCTCAACTATGAAACAATAACAATACCAAAAGAATGGAACCACTTCCCTTCCTAGTGGTACAATGTTTAACATAAACTAATATCCATCTAGGGTTAGGGTTAGGATTTTTGCATGCCTCAACTCACAATTATTGTTAGGGTTTTGGACCCTTTAGAATATTCTTTAAATTCCACATCTAACTAGCCCCACATGTGTGAGTAATGAGAATTGACGTGGCATCCACTCGGTACCATGGTGGTCAACCTGTGGGAGGCACAACTTCTGCATACGAGCTCCGATTGAGGAGAATTTTGCACCTTTGGAAAATTTTTGGTGTTTAGAATAGCTTTGAGGGGTTGGGAGCTCTCCTCACAAAGTTTTGACCCCAAAAAGTGTCATTTGATGCCTCAAACTGGCTTTGGCAGTTTCTAAACCCGAAATCACCAAACTAAAACCTCCCCCTAAAATGGGCCCTACAAGCCAATTCCTCCAATTTTTCCACAAGCACCAAGATAGAAGACAAATTATATAATGATCCATTCCGGATTAGTAATATTGTTATGTTTTCTGAACTCTTGTTTTTTGATCCACATAACTATGTAGAACTATGCGACATTGGTCCAAAACTCCATTCCATTTTGAGAATATATACACTCTAGAGATATTTGTTATCTGAAATATGAAAATACATTCCAAATTTTCAATGTCAACAAGTTTTTTTTTCAAATGTAAATAAAGCATTGTTGGTTGAGACTTAAAATCAAACGTTTTAAAACTTAAAACATTCCTTGCTCCTAATTTTGGCATTGGTAGTTGAGAATCACTGATAATTTACATTACTTCTGCAGTTTATTTTGCTGTGGATTCAAGACTCATGATGATGATTCCTTGCTTAGTAGTTAAAACCATTGGTCCTTGTTATGATCAAAATCTTATTGTAAAATTACTTTTTCATCACTGTTGCCCCATCTACATCTAGAATTGCTTCAGCAATGTTTTCATCATCGAAATCATGTTCACAAAATACATGAAGATTTACTTTTTCAACCGGAGAATCCTTGCAAAATTCTCCTCATACCATCCTTTTAAATTTTCAGATAAACAGAAATATTTGTTCTTATATGAGATAACAACTTATTTACCATCTAAATTTTCAGATAAACAGAAATATTTGTTCTTATATGAGATAATAACTTATTAATTTAGACCTTTCTTCCGTTTTTGTAGTGTTCTCTATACTATAGTGTTAAAAATTGACACTTTGCCATGCTTATCAACAAAAAGACTATATATGGCTAGCTCAAAACTTGGACTGCAGGGATTTGAATTTTGTAGGACTTGATGTAGTTTGTCTATGCAAACGTGAACAGATTGGACAAAATGAGCCCAAATAAAATTTTATCAATTAAAACCATCTAATTGGGGACAGGATGTTCTAGGAGATTTGTCCTCAGCTACTAGACTCTCTGTGGGCCTTGGCAATTGTTTTTAGGCTGTGATATTTTGAGAGGCTGAGAGTTGAGGAAAAGTTACCCTTCAAAGGAATGAGAGTTTAGGAGGATCCGCCATTCACATGAGTAAAGGAGGAGATCTCAAATCCACTGGACATCCTCAGAGGTTTCTCTATTGGAGAGTGATCGATGGAAGGGTATTTGACTCTGCCCTGGACAGAACACTGCTAACATGTGCCAACACTCCAAAGAAGTAGAGGCACTTCATCATGAAGACTTTGGTTTGGGGGAGAATGAGGAATCTGAAAGCTATGCAGATTTAGATGCCCATTTGAAGGAAATACCAAAAACAGAGGAATCTGAAAGTAAAGCTGATTCAGTTGCTCATTAGAAGGAAATACGGAAAACAGAGGAATCTGAAAGCAACACTGATTCAGATGCCTAGGTTGTGTACGTTTTTACAGCTTAACTCCCTTCAAAACAAATGCAGGGACTTTGCGGCTGGAAGCTCTCAGTTTTACAAGGTAGTGCACAGCGATACTAAAGGAAAACATGGATATGGATCTTTAGCCAAGATAGCCACCCTTCATCAAGGTACGCATCTAATCAACCCTGGACTGGCTGGCTGAGGATGAGAATGGCTTATTCCATTCATTTCCGCGGTCAAATGTGGATCAAGAAAGTTATTGCCTGGGCTGAAGTATGTGAGCATTACTACTACCTGGCGCATAGTGGGTCTTCGGACACTCTCCTGTTGTACACAGAGCAGAGC
>JZKD02S1673385.1:194298-213784 GCA_000966675.3 Picea glauca
GAAACTTAATTTTATATACGATTAAAATTTAATAAATCATAAAAGGAAAATAAGTAAATAAACATAATGCTAATATAAAATATTTTACTAAATAGGATATAGTTTTTGTCAAAATTTAATAAACCATACAAATCAATAAATAAAAAGTCAATATATATAGTTTTAGTAAAGAATATGTGAAAAATTTAATGAAACAACCAAAAAAAAAAGACAAAACAAGTCAATAAAAACAAAGTAAATATAAAATCTGAGCATTAAATATAAAATTAAAAATAACTTTAAATATTCTCTATAATAAAGAAATTCAATTCATGGTCTTTAAGAAAGACTCTTAAAAAAAAAAATAATGAATAATTTCACATAAACACTAAGTATAATCTTTAAAAAAAAATAATTAATAATGAATAATTTTACATAAACATTAAGTCCGATCTTTAAATGTAGAGAAATTTAATGGAATATTTGAAAAAAACAAGTTTGTAAACAACAAATTAATATTTAAAAAGTTATTAAAGTTGATTATATTAATCAAATTTTAATTTAGTGATATTTAAAAAGTTATTAAAGTTGATTATATTAATCAAATATTAATTTAGTGATTAAAATTGATTGTGTTAATTTATTTTCTATATAGAAAAATGTTATAAGTAGGAGATCTTTATGTATTTATCCTTTTCTTAATGTAGTTATTGAGGATTAATACATTGAGTGATGTAACTAGTTTATGTAATGAATGAAGATACAATCCTCCTATCCTTCAAGTTGTTTCTCACATAAATTTGGGTTTATTATTTCTTTATTGTTTATGATTAGATTTGTAATGTATATGTTGTCTAGACTATAGATTTATTAACTTTGATGTGTTTAACATCAATATCTAAGTCTTTGGTTCAAGTTAAGGTTGGGTTTATTTCTAGCCCAACACTTATCATCAACTATCTCTTTAAAGAAAGCCATAAGTTCATCTAATGAAATTCTTTGATCACCCAGATGCTATTATTATTATGACACATTTTTTGGAACAACATTAATAAAGATCTCTACATGTCCACCTTTCTTTCTTCTATTTATTCCACATGATTCAAAAACCACTTTGTAATGATTAACAAACTCTTTTTCAATGTTCACTTGGTTAGTAATTCTACTTCAATATTCAAGGCCTTGATGTGCTCCACATCTTTTCTTAAAACAAAGGGCTTTAAAGAAGGCCTTAGTAGCATGCCATG
Source organism: Picea glauca (assembly GCA_000966675.3). Taxonomy (NCBI): domain Eukaryota; kingdom Viridiplantae; phylum Streptophyta; class Pinopsida; order Pinales; family Pinaceae; genus Picea; species Picea glauca. Next base: position 195,525 of record JZKD02S1673385.1, read on the forward strand.
TGTCTTAAGCCAATAGAGTATGGGCCTAATTTTCCCCTTACTTTATATGTCTCATTAACCTTAATTGTATCCATTAGCTTTCTTTCTCTAGCCTAGAGCTATGAGTCAGTAAACGCATTTAATTGGAGCATACTTAAGATTCCCTCAAGCTCCTCTATGACTGTTTCATTTTCCATCTTCTGATCACCATTAGCTACCTACCATGGCCTCTAAGAAATGTGGTGACTCTTGTTATGAATTTTCCCACCAAGAACCCATCATTTGTCACTTTGAGGTCCCACATTTAGGTTCTAGATTCTTTTGACAGCTTCAAAACAAAAAATATGCTTTAGATGAGAGGTTTTCAACATAAATGGGGATTTGAATGTCTTGGGATTTTGAAGTCGCTAGGAAACATAGAAGACTATTGGTTGGTTATTAGACAAGATGATTTCTCCACCTACTTGAACTAGTCCTCAGTTACCTCGTGGACTAAGAAAAGGAAATCCTAATCAAACATCATTGCTCTAGATAATCATTTTAGGACATTCTTGTTCCCTTTTTCAAAGTTAGACTGTGTGAACCAAACCTTTGGTGAATCTTTTCTATGAAACTTGTTAGGGTCATAAAAGTTGCAGAGTCTAGTTTGATTGCATTCCAAGGAAAATGTTTCATTAGGGAAATTCAAAAGGGAGAATAACTTCCTTGGCTTCTTAGGTTTCCACATTCTTGAAGTCGTCACAAATCAATCAATGTTCATTTGGGAGTTATTTAGCAAGACAACCCCAAAGGGTCAACCTGTTGCCAACATAATTTGATGTATAAACAATGGTGAATCCTAACACATGGCCTTTGAAATCAAATATGATTTCACCCACTTTTGCAACATAAAAAATCTATCTCCCCCTCCCTCTTCATCATGGTTAGTGAAAAGGAAACAAAATTTGGCCAAATTATCCAACATGCGAATTTTATCATAAACCTAGTAAGTTCAACTTCTAACAAACACAAATTATCAATCTCAAGAACAACATTTCTTACTCTTCAAACCATGGATTTGTGGAAAGGGTTAAAAATCCCCTATACTCTCTGTGATAAGTATATGTTGACGGGTCAAAATGGCCTATCAACCAATAAGGGAAAATGCCTGATAGCGAGTCCCAATTAGACTCATTGTCATTTGGTATGGAAAGTTTCGACCAGTATGTGGGCCTAGTTGCCATTAAGAATTTGATTACAAAGGAGGAGAATAAATTATCCTCCAAAGAGTTCTTTCTAATTCTAAATCTAACTAACTAAAACAAATTCAAAACTATCTATTCTAACCTATCATGATCAAGAGCATCTCTAAAATGATAGACATTGTATTAAATAGTATTGTTGATTACAAAAATAGTTCATGTTAAAAGAAATAGGTTAAAACAATAATGAATTTAATGTAAATCATAAGGAGTTACATATTACACCTACAAAATCACCATTGTAACCATAAGTAACCAAAAATGAATAACTTTCTTAAACAATAAAAACATAAATAGTTCATATGAAATATTATTCAAAAATCTCGTAAATCAATTGCACATCTAGAGAAGTCTTTCTAAGAAGCAAGAACATAGAATCCTGGAACTAGGAAACAAAGTATAAAGACTTAGTAAGTTGAGCTGACGATGGGGGATTGGATGATCCGTGAGATGATATAAGTCGAGTTGATTGCACCAAAGTTGATAATATCTAAAGTCGGGAGGAAGATAATTGAAACAAAAGATGCACTAGATTCAAGAGGGATTGCATGACGAATGCAGGTCTATAAACCCTCAGCTGACATCCAAATACTGGAGTGGGACAAATGGGAAAATAGGAGAGAATAGTTATGGAACGAAAGGGATCCCAAAATTTCACATCAAAAGCCTACTTGGGCGCGGAAGTTTGCTGGAGTAGCCATAAAGAACACCTCGATGACTCCTAGGAGGAAGGAAATATTGCAATTGAATGTGATAGAAAGTGGCGCCCAAAAAGAAATCAACAATGTCAATGGTATAGAGATTGATTATTCAGAACCTGCGATTCAACATTCTTCGGCGAGAATACCTAGCCCATGTATTACATAATCCCTCCGTCAGAGACTTTATGTGGATACTCAATCCTCGAAAGTATGGTGCCAAATTGACAATGATGGTCATATACGAGATACACTTCTAATTGAAGCACAAGAAAATACTCAAAATCAACCAAAGGATATATTCCTCCACAAAAAAGATCTCACAGATTCTATCCCCCTACCAAACATATTTATTGAAGATTATATATTGACATATAGTGAAAATGAATCGTCACAACCTTTGAGAGGACAATTCATAAAATATATAGAAAAAGGTTTTCAAGCAGGGGACATAATCCAAAGGATAGAACAAAAGAAATTAGCATTAGAATATGATTTGACTGAAGCACGACGACAGATTAATGTATTAGTTGAGTTGAACACTCAGATTTCAATGCCTCGAAGTAAGACCGTATCAACTTCCCAATTGAATTGTAATCAAAATCTTGCAATAGTTCCAATCCCTAAAAACCCAAAGAAAGCCACAATGGGCCTCAACCATATTCCCATATATGAAGGCAATGGAGATCCCAAATGACATTGGTTTGTTTGTGAGAGTTTTTGGGATGTAGTTGACATTACCAGCAAAGATAAGAAAATGGCACAATTTGGTGACATTCTTTGAGCCAGGGCCCTCACTTGGTTCATGAATTTTACAAACAAACAACAAAGATCAAAGTCATAGATAAAGAAAAGGTTTCTCACATTCTTTAATACACAAGATTTAAGCCACCTGGTTGGGAAAAATATGAAAGAAATCAAAGAAAGTCTGGGTGAAACCGTTTGAGATTATGACAAAAGATTCAAATACCCATTGATTCAAATTCCTTATGCAATAGAAGAAAGTTTACTTGTACAATGGTATGTGGCAGGACTCCTACAAAAAATCTGAGTTCCCCTACGAATGTATGACATTAATTCTAAAAAAATATCAACACATAGAAATTGATGATGAAGGATCATATAATTTATCAACAATCGAAAAAGGGTTAGAAGAAAAGCTCACAGAATTACAACAATCTATAAAAAACATGTCCATTTCATAGAACGAACTCTGGTGCACCATTTTCTCCAGTGAAGGACCTACAAAGGACTACTATAAATTTAGTGATGCACTGGATCTAGATCTCCAACATATCCAAATAGAAACATTCTGCGATATCTGTGAGAGCATGACAAATCACGCAATGAGGGACTGCCCACATAACTTAAGAAATTCCTAACAAAAATGGTGCCATATATTTTGTTGATGTTTTGGTAGCAACAAGAGGTATTCCCTCCTAGAAAACCTTTCTTAAAGAAGAAGAAGATTCCATAATTCAAAGGAAGACCATTTAATAGTTGAAGAATACCCAGGAAGAGAAGTCGGCCCACAGGAAAAAGATAAAGTGGAAATATGATTTCCAGGAAGAGAAGTCAGCCCATAGGAAAAAGATAAAGTGAAAATATAATTCTAGGAAGAGAAGTCAACCCTAGCTAAGTGACTTGAAGACTATAAATAAGGTGACACCTTGCTCATTTGTTCACTCACCCACTCAACTATCTCACTCATGAAGAAGGTGCAAGTCTGAGGCAAGAAGAAGACACAACTACTGCAACAATTGGGGTTCTTGGTTATTCTTGGTGGTTTCTCTTGTGCGTTATTTCTAGGAGAGGTGCACTAGCTTTTTGTGGTGTTGCAATTGTTTAACCCTGCTAGGGTTTGTCAAGTAAAAGAGATAAGTTCTTGTATCAGGGTTTCTTCATTGTCAGGTTTTCTCTTGTGAAGAAGAGCTTGTTCATGGTTGGATTGTATTATAAAAGAGAATCTATCTAAGAAAGGTTGGATGGTTTTTTCCCCAGGTTTGGGGTTTTCCCAGTATAAATCTTTGTGTCTTCTTGTGCTTGTTTTTATGTTTCTTATATTTTCAGTATATCGTTGTTAAATGCAAAAGAAGATCTAAATTCCATCGTAAATATATTTCTATAAAAGTTTAAGAAAAATCTAACATGCTATTAGAGCTAGTTACCTTCGGAACAGTTTGACCACTGGAAGGAAGATCATACTTTGGGATTTGTTGCTGCACCTTGCTGTTGCACAATTCTATTTTGTCAAGCTTGTTGAGAAATTATTCCAAATTTGTTGGGACTAACTCCACTTCAAAGAAACTCACCTAACCCTAGCGCACATTTTGAAACCCTAGCGTTGACTTTTCAAGAAGGTTGAAATTTTGAGATTTCCAGGCCTAGGGTTTCAGCTACTAGTGAAAATGATTACCAATATGAGAGTTGAGGATAGGCTAGATGGAGTAGACAATTTTAGATCATGGAAGCATAGGACACTACTCATTCTAGAAGAGAATGATCTCTTGGATCATGTCAAGCAAGTTCTCCCAGAACCAGAAGTAGAAGATGCCAAGGCAAAGTACAAGAAGAATGAGATCAAGGCCAAAAGGATCTTGACAGATTCAATCAAGGACCACTTGATTCCCAATGTATCAGAATTGAAGATACCAATGGAGATGTTTTATGCCTTATCAATATTATATGAAAGAAAGAACACAAGCATGAAGCTAACCCTAAGACATCAACTCATAAACACGATGATGAACAAGTCAGATACAGTTTCCACCTACTTCATGAGGATTTCATAGATCAAGGACCAACTAGAAACTATTGGAGATTTAGTGGATGATGTCGAGCTTGTGACTACAAATCTTAATGGATTTCCTTCTTCTTGGGATGCATTTGTTTAGGGAATTTGTGCAAGAAGTAAATCGCCTAAATTTGACAAGCTATGGAAAGACTATACCCAATAAGAATCAAGATGGTGTTTCTGAAAGAAAGAATCGAACATTGGAAGAAATGGCAAATTGTATGATTCAATCCAAGAACATGGCACCTTCCTTTGGGTTGAAGCAGTAAACTATGAAAATTACATTCAGAATAGGGTGCCTCATCGGGCGGTACTGCATAAGACTCTAGAGGAAGCTTGGAGCCATGTTAAGCCTGATGTCTCCACTTTTAGAGTATTTGGTAGTCCAACATGGGCCTTAATACCAGTTGAAAAGCACAAAGTTATGGAGAAGAAAATCCAACCATTGATATTCGTTGGTTATTGTGAGGACATGAAAGCATATAGGTTATTTGAACCTATTACTAAAGAAGTTTTTTTTCAACGAGTTGTCCGTTTTGATGAAGGATTCAACCCCACATCAAATCCTTCTCCATCTTCATATTCTCATGCAAACAATGGTGTTGAACATGTTGACAATTTTTCTTTAGAAAATGATGATGACCCTTTTGAAGTTCAACATCAACATCAACCAGAAGAAAATCTACCACCTGCACCAACAGAGCATGAGCATCCTGAACAAGAACAACTTGATCAAGAACTGCATCTCAGGAGGAGCTTTTGTGAGAGAAAGAACCATGACAAGTATGTCTATGAGCCAACTGATTTAAGTTATTCAACCTCACTCTCTTCCCCTATTCTGTCGCAAACAATAGGTGTCTCTTTTTTGAGTCATACTATCTGAAATGATCCATGACAACGGAGTATTCTTAATTGATGAAGAATCGCACATGGGATCTCGTCTCTCTTCCAAATGGACGAAAGCTAGTTCATTGTAAATGGGTCTATAGGACCAAATATGCAGCAGATGGATCTGTTGACAAGCATAAGGCATGTCTTCTGGCCAAGGGATTTTCACAAGTTGAAGAGATTGATTACTCTGAGTCTTTTGCCCCTATTGCCAAGATGAATTCTATACGCTTTGTGCTCTCACTTGCTGCTTCCCAAGGCTAATCAATCTACCAAATGGATGTAAAGAGCACCTTTCTACATGGTGATTTAGATGAGGAAATCTACATGGAGTAGCGTCCTAGTTTTGTGCAGGATTCTTCTCTTGTTTATAGGCTTCGACGTTCTCTGTATGGTCTCAAACAAGCCCCTTGAGCTTGGTATGAGTGGATGGATAGTTTTCTGATTTCTTCCGGGTTTGATCGTTGTCATTTTGATCCTACTGTTTACACTCAGAAGCAGGGTATCAATCTCTTGATTTTGGTTCTGTATGTGGATGATTTAATTCTCATGGGAAGTTCTTCATCTATGATTAAGAGTATTCAACAAGCATTGATGGGACAGTTTGATATGACAAATCTGAGACATCTGCATTATTTTCTTGGTCTAAAGGTTCTTCAGTCTTTTGAAGGGATCTCCATTTTTCAATAGAAGTATGCACTTGATTTACTTCAACACTTTGGCATGGTTGATTGTAAACCTATCCCTACTGCATTTCAATCAGGAGTTACCCTTTCTACAAGTTGTTCCTCACCACACGTTAATCCTTCGTTGTATCGACAACTAGTTGGGAGTTTGTTGTATCTGACTCATACATGTCCTGACATATCTTTTGCAGTAGGAATTGTCTCTCGGTTCTCTCAAGATCCTCATGAGAGTCACAGGAAGGAAGCAAAGTGCATTCTGAGGTACATTTAAGGTATTACCAATTTTGGCATTCAATACTCTTCTGGTGCTTCTCAGCTTGTGGGCTTCATTGACTTTGATTGGGTTGGTTCGGTTGATGATCGAAAGTCCACATATGGCTTTGTCTATTGATGTGGCTCTGCACCTATTACATGGTCTTGCAAAAAGCAATCTGCAATTGCTTTATAATCCTCTGCTGAAGTTGAGTATTGTGTTGTAGTTCTTGCTAGTGAGGAGGTTCTTTGGATTCAACAGTTACTGACAGAGTTTGACATTCAACAGGATCATCCCACCACTCTTTGGTGCGATAATCAGAGTGCCATACACATTTCTTGCAACCCAGTGGAACATCAATAGACCAAATACATTGAGATCCACATGCACTTCATTCCACAACTCAGCTAGGATGGTGTTCTTAGCTTGGAGTATTTTCCTACTGAAGCGCAGGTTGCTGACATCTTCACTAAACCTTTGGCATCACCTCATTTTCTTCATCTATGATCGATGCTTGGGGTGAAGGAAGTTGTCTCTGGGGGTTTATCTTGAGACCTCCTACTTTCACTTTTTTATGTTGTTTTCTCTCTTTAGGGGAGGAGTTTTTTCCTACTGGTTTTCTCCTTTTCTCCACTTATGAGAGTTTGTATTGGGTACCTTAGTAGGCCTAGTAGTCAGGACCCATATTTTTGAGTTTTTTGTACTTCCCTAAGTTGAACTTATGGGGGGGGTTGTTGATGTATAAGTTTACTTAGGACATGTAGAACATGTCATCTTTTTTGGTTGTTTGTGGACAACCACCATATGCTTCTTTGACAACCACCATATGTATAAGGATTCCTACGCTAACACACTAAATAGTATATTTTCCAAAATAGTATAGAAGTGAGCTAACTAATGAATAATTTTCTCTCTCTAGTTACTTTTCCTTTTTTTCCACGGTCCATTTTTAAATTTTTGGTCAATTCAAAACTCTGATAGATTATCTGAGCATCTGGGTTGGTTTAAAATGGGGCATAACCCTTAGAGTAAGATTCTGAAATGCATGGAACATTGATCCATACGAAACTCAGACTACCCTTGAAAATTTGACTGGATACAAACCCATTTTTTTTACCTAAAAAGAAAAACTCGTGAGAGAAGATTACTCCCGAGTTAACTTACTCCAATAGTATATTTGCCAATGAAGGATTCCCATGCTAACACACTATATAATATATTTACCAATGTGAACTGACCATCATCTATCTTAACCAAAAGTACAAATCCATCAGAATACAGGGAGGATCTATTTGCCCTTTACGCAATCAACACAACTTTTACTGTCTTCAATTTTAGTCGGCCATCCAAACTTCGAGCAATAGCCCGGTTTAAGGTTACATCTATGATCTAACACTATACCAACTTACCAACTAAATACTGCAATGACATCGGTTAAAGGAAAACCGGTTAAAGGGCTTTCCGAAGCAAATATTACAATGACATCTGTTAAAGGGTTTTGGTGTTAACTAATGAAGTAGGTGAAGGTGAAAGGTGAAATTAGACAGTAGCAGCCCTAGTCATGTTTGTTTTGTTCGGCAGTAAGATTCGAATCTTATTTTCTGTTTAAATTGCATTTTTAAATATATAAATGGATTTAACTTGCTGGAAAACCTTTAAAAATTTTGGATTATACAAACTTAACCATTCAAATATGCAGATCCAATCATTTATCACCAGATTTCGAACAAAATAAAAAAAAAATAACAAAAACAACCAAAAAAATATTATGTTTAAACTAATGCAATTGTGCGATTTCTTAACCATGATGCAGAATCCCAACCCGGATGGTACAGAGAAGACAACTTGAAAGCGCGCTGACAAGAGAGCAGGAAGGGAAAGGACACGACGACCAATTGTGGCTGTAGTTTTAATTTTTTAGACTATGTTTAGACTACGGTTTAATTTTTTAGACTACGTTTAGACTATGGCAAATTGTAGGGGTGTTGGCTAAACGTTTTATCTTTTGAGATTTTTGGCAGGAATCCTGTAATGTAAATTTGGACAAAAACCCTATTTTCTGTTTAAATTGCATTTTTAAATGTATAAATGGATTTAACCTGCTGAAAAACTCTTGAAAATTTCGGATTATACAAACTTAACCACTCAAATATGCAGATCCAATCATTCATCACCAAATTTCTAACAAAATCAAACAGATTTTTTTTTGACTCCGGCTTAATTTTTTGACCAAGCATGTCGCGTCGCGTCGGTGCGTGACAGAAAGCAGGGAGTAGAAGCCACAACCAACAAGCAGGGAGTAGTAGAAGCGACGACCAATATGTATATATGTATATATATTATATACATAAACCATATAATATATATAAACTTAAGTTATGTATATGCAAATATACTGTCAAAATGCTCTGTCCAGAAATGATGTCACTTTTACACATGGTCTTTCCAAATTTATAAATAAAACTCAAAGGTACAGTCTCCGCGTTGTGGAAAGAAGAAAGAAAATGCATGAAAAATCGAAGGTACAGTCTCCGCGTTGCGGAAAGAAGAAAGAAAATGCATGTAGTTGAATCTTCGAGTTATTTGTATCATCCAAAGTGTGAAAACTTGACCTTTTGCAATTCCCCGTTTCTTGGATATCTATGATACTGGTCACGGTGATACTGCAGAAGTTGTGAGGGAAATGTGGAGCAATGTAATCACCGAGGATCGTTCAAATTTTCCACATAACAAGCCATTCCGATGACCTTTAAGCAACAAAAGATTATATGATCCTCTCCATAGAGATGATAAGGTAAAATTAATTGTGCTTTGACTTTTTTATAACTTATTTTATAATTTTATAAAGGTGGTTTTGTAGCAAAACTTATCGTAATTCAAATAAGGATAGTGATCACTCTTTTTTATGGGTAAATGTTGGCTGAACACTACCTAAAATATGATGTGATTTGTAAGTAGGTTTACTTTTACTCTTAAAAATATCTTAAGTTTGAGAGAACACTTGATACTCAAGTATGTTAAAATATGGTGTGATCTGTAAGTGGGTTTATTTTTACTCTTACAAATATATCATCTGGGTTTGAGAGAACACTTGATACTTCAAGTGTTTATGAATTGTATTTGTTGACATCATTGTTTTCAAGCATAGTTTTTAGTTGATGGTAAGTTTTTCATAAGGAATATTGTATTTTTATTGTATTTTTTGTGTGTGAATTAGACTTACTTTGTGGCATATTTAAAGGAGCAATTGGAGTTTTTAATGGGGTAAATAATTGGTAATTCAATTTTTGTTGTGTGGTTATAACTTATGCAAAAATTGAATTATTTATTTGGTCTTTGAGATTATGGAGAGGAATGGTAAGCCCTAAGGTCTCTTCAACTTCATACATTGTTTCTTTCAAGGATGCACTAAAAAATAAAAGACCTTCCACTTCAATTGTTTCAACTTCTTACCATGGTGCCTATATTTTAGATAAAGTAGAAGATGAACTATTGGTGGAGATCATTGTACCAAGGTTCACAAATCTTCATCAAAACTAGGAATCAACTTCTATTATATGTAGATTTAAATACTTGTGGATTCACTTAACCTGGACAAAGAAATGTGAGATATCTCATTGTTCCTGAGTTTTTTTATAGTTCATATTTTTTATCATGTTGACTATAAGAAAGTTTTAGAGGAGGGCCTTGGATTTGGTGAAGCACAAGATTATTTGTAGCTTCTTGGTTCCCATAATTTGATCTGAGCTCTATGTTCATTACTGGGATGTCAATTTAGCGTTATCTTCTCAATTTGCCCACACATTTATAGCATATTTAAGTTATAAAGGATATCGAGAATAATTTGGTCACTTACATAAAACCAGATTTTGAGAGAGCCATAGTTGGACTATGCACATATGCTCAACTTTGTGTTAAGATTGACCTCAATGAGGATCATCTGAAAAAATGATTTTCAAATGGAAAAGAAATTAGATGGATTTAGGTATTGGATTATGAGAATACAACATTCTGGTGTTGGATATGTCATCTTCAAGACATCTACATGATTCTTGTCCTCATGCACAAGATAATTCCTTGTGGAAAAAATAGGGCTAAATCTAAATAAAAAAAGTTGGATATTTCCACTAGTTGAAGAAGAGGAAAAGGATGAAGAAAATTAACAAACAAAAGATTCTTAGAAAGCTACTCCTACTAGTGAGAAGTGTCGCTTAGAGAACCCTATCATATCTTGGAGGATAAAAAAGAAGCCAATGATAGTGGGATTTCCTGCTTGAGGTTGGAAGTTATACCTATTATCTCCCTTGGGGAATGAAGTAGTTTCATGAAACTAAAACCTCTAATTTCAATAAGGAAATGGGCTCTCTTCATTTCCCTATTTCTCAACTTCTAAGTTGCAAGTAGATAATCTTGATCATTCTTCAAGAAGGTGGCATGAAGTTAAAAAGAAAAAGGGGAAAAAGGGAAGGATTAGATATTATTTGTTACAAGGGTTAAAAATGACATATATATTAATTATGTAATTTTATTCTTGTTCATGGAGTCTTAGAGCGTATTTTATTTATATTTGTAATGTGCTTCAAACACTTACAAAATGTGATTTTCGTTTTGCAACTAGACTAAAAAATTGTGATTTTTTTTATTGGAAACAAAAACTATTTCCAATTTCAATATAATAACCAATTAAAGGACAATATTTGGGAGGAAATGCTTAATGATGACACTCTTGAGCATCTAAATGATATCAAAACTCTTTGGGATCACATGCAAACATGGATTAACATGGATTCTAAATTTTACAATCTTACATATTAGGAAGAAATTTTAGTGGCACACTTATTGGATCCAATGCATGTGTTCAACTATGTGTCAAATTCACTTTGGAAACATATTACTTCTATTGATAAAAATACAAGCGCACCTAGAAAATATTTGATTATATATATAAAAAAGAAAGAATTATGTAATAAGGAAATGATGTATACAAAAAGCCAAATAATTTATCATAATGTATCATGGATATTGTTTAAAGATGACTTATAGCTTGAGAAGAAGGTTATTTGTACAATTTAAACACTAATTAAATATATCTCTTATTAGTCCCTGCCGAAGGCATATAGGGACTATAGCGATCGATAATTTGTTGACTTCATATTAATATGTCCTTTGACTATAAATTTTCGCATCATCTCTATTGTTTGAACTATAGAACTAAGAACATTATTTTTTATATAATAATAAAAACTTATATGTCATCATCTCATTGGATAGTAGATTTGAAGTCTTATTGCCAACTTCATTATTCCCAATGTTTGAAATGTTTAGATATCCAAAGTTTTGAGTATCAACACTCTCTTTTATTTATTTTTATTTTTATTGAAATGTTTACATACTGAAAGTTTTGAGCATTGACACTCTTTTTGAGGTACTTGAATAGGCCCGACAACTTAAATGTTTACATAGCGCAAGGCCATTAAACAGGTTTGACAACCTTAAATGTTTAATTAAATAGGTCTGTCATGGTACATTTTTCCTCGAATTTTTCCATACAATGTTGCAGTGAATTTGGACTATATTGTTGTCCACCACCACTCACATAGCCATCATATGTTTCATACTTCTTCTATGCTTGGAATGAAATTTAGGCATCATTGAAGATACATATATTGTTTACTGGTTCATTGGTTGTTGCTGGTTCGTTGGCTCGTTGGTTGTTGCTTGTTGTTGTTTGGTTCAACTTTGCAAGGTTGAGGTCTTGCACCTACAGTTGAACCTGTTGGTGCTTGTTGCTTGCTTCAAATTTGCAAGGTTGCACCTGTAGTTGGAGTTGCTTTCTCACTTTGCAGGGTTGAGGTCCCGCACCCGCAATAGGACCAGTGATTCTATCGTTCATCATTGACGAGTAGGTTTCAATACCATAGTCTCATTTGTATTCGTTGTTTGTTGTTTGCAGTTTGCAAGTAAGAATGTTTAAGTATTTCCACTCGCATGGTCATCATATGTTTCATATTTCTTTTGTCATACTTCTTCTATGCTTGGAATGCAATTTAGGCATCATTGAAGATACATATATTGTTTACCGGTTCACTAGTTATTGCTTGTTCACTGGTTCGTTGGCTCGTTGGATGCTGCTTGTTGTTGTTTGGTTCAACTTTGCAAGGTTGAGGTCTTGCACCTACAGTTGGACTTGTTGGTGCTTGCTGCTTGCTTTTGTTTGCTTCAACTTTGCAAGGTTGGGGTCCTGCACTCGTAGTTGGAGCTGCTTTCTCACTTTGCAGAGTTGAGGTCCTGCACCCACAATTGGACCTGTAATTATGTCATTCATCATTGATGAGTAGGTTTCAATACCATAGTCTCATTTGTATTCATTGTTTGTTGTTTGTTGTTTGCAGTTTGCAAGTAAGAATGTTTAAGTATTTCCACTGGCATGGCCATCATATGTTTCATATTTCTTTTGTTCTTGGAATGAAATTTAGTCATCATTGAAGATACATATATTCTTTACTGGTTTGCTGGTTGCTTCTTGTTCGTTGGTTTGTTGGCTGTTTCTTCTTGTTTTTTGGTTCAATTTTTGCAGGGTTGGGGTCATGCACCTGCAGTTGGGCTTGTTCATGCTTGCTCACTAGTTTTTTTCTTGGTGCTTGCTTTTGTTTGCTTCGAATTTGCAAGGTTGGGGTCCTATGCCAACAATTGGAGCTGTTTTTTGCAGTTTCCAGGGTCTAGGTCCTGCACGAGGTAAGAATGTTTAACTATTTATTCATCGTTCTTGTCCTGCAGGCTTTCCTGCTCTTAAATTTTCCTTAGGTTTTTTTTCCCAGGCTTTGCAACATGTTCATGCCAATGTCATCTACACAACTCCGACTGTCATTTTTTCTATCATTACAAATCTCGGTCCTTTGTCGTATGTGACGAAGTGGAAATCTAGTGCCTCAATTGAATAAGGAATTTTTTAGCCTTCACACCTAGCCCTCAATGATATTTCCATCTTTCACGAGAATGAGTATGTACCTATCCCGTAAGGGAATCGAACCTGTGTCTTTCACATGAAAAAGACAATGTGAAGCTTGCTGCCTTTGCAAGATGTTCTTATAGAAGAAAACTGCAGGTAGGTGTAGAAGGTCTAGGTATGGTGCAATAGTAGCTAAGATGAAACAAAATTGCACAACATTTCTAGGCATTGTCCATCTTTGCTGGTGACATTTTTTCAGTAAGCTATAAAGAAAACAAGTTCGAGGACCTGTAATGCAAATCCTAGGTAGTTTTAGGACCTATTATTGCATTTTGGAGGATTGAGATCTTGCACTCTCAATTGGACCTATGATTATGTCATTCATCATTTACAAGTAATTTTTGATACCATAGTTGCATTCATATTCATTCTTTGATCGTTGGTTTGTTGCTTGCTGCTTGCTTTTGTTTGCTTTGAATTTGCAAGGTCGGGGTCCTACACCGACAATTGGAGCTATTTTTTTCACTTTCCATGGTGTAGGTCCCGCACCAGGTAAGAATTTTTAAGTATTTATTCATCGTTCTTATCTTCCAGACTTTCCTGCTCTTAAATTTTCCTCCGATTTTTTCCACGGGCTCTGCACCGTGTGCATTCCAATGTCGTGTGCACAACTCCAGTTGTCATTATTTCTAGCATTATAAATATCGGTCCTTTGCCATATGTGGTGAAGTGGAAATATAATGCCTCAATTGAATACAGAATTCTTTAGCCTTCACACATTTTCCTCAATAATATTCCCATCTTTCCCGGGAATGAGTACTTACCTATCCCGTATGGGAATCAAACCCGTGTCTTTCACATGAAAAAAATGATGTATGGTGCAACACAATTCCTATTCAATTGTGTTGCACAATTCCATGATTTAGGAATTTGCAAATTTAGTAGGTATGGTGCAACGCAATTCCATGTATTCCTACATAATAACTTATCTTCATGTCAACTGTGTTTTTTGTTCTGCTATATTGAAATATATAGAACTATATTTATTTTTTTACGTGTCTTTATATGTATCAACTTACCTTCATTTCCATTGCATTTTCTGCAGTACTACATTGAAATAAATAGATTAGTTGGACAAGAGGATGAAATCGTATATGCCACAACAGAGGAAGCTGAAGTACAATCTTTGAAAAGGTATGCCAATTGTGATAGTAAATCAAACACACAAAACGAGTAGGTGGATAAAATATTAGACTAGAAAACGATGATTTGGAAACAATGGGCCTTTGTTGAGACTTACCGCTTCCTAAAATTGCCTTCCCCTTTTGTATTTTCCCACTCTCTATTATCCCCTTTTTTTTTTGTCTTCTATATTTAACTGAATTTCCACTGATTATTAACCCTATTTCATACTCCATCCCCTTCGAGCCTGTATGTGACACACATTTGGATTTCCATTGATGTTTTCATATCACGAGTCTGACTGTCTGCTTCCCCACTCCATACTCAACTACTTTTTTGATCGTGGGTTCCCGGCCATGAAGGCTCAACATTGCGCTTCCATTGTAACGCCCCCTGCAAGCAACACCCAGACTTCCCTGATATACAAATTGACAACCAAATTCCCCTTTATTTTTCTCCTCTACTTTCCCTTTCTGGTTACTTAGTCATTTTTTCGAATATGTCTCATGCTTTTATATCATGAATCCGACCGACCACTTTCCCATTCTATACTTGGCCACTTTTTCCATCATCAGTTCCCGAGCAACCCAGATCAACATTGCGCTTCCATTGTCCCACGACCTACAAACAACACCCATAGTTCCGCGATATACAAATTGACCGTCGAAGTCCGTCATCATGCCCTCTTCTGTGTTACACATTTTGCAGTCAAAAGTTCAGAGACATACAATTTGACCATCGGGCCCTCACTCCTCCTGATTATAAGTTGCGACCTTGTTTTGAAGCCCGACCGACCGCTTTCCATACTTGGCTACTTCTTGGAATCTCTTTCACGGGTGGCTGGGTTGGCGGGTTCACGAAATGTCCAATGCTTAATCGCTCTTTTCCATCCCCACCACCTTGGCACTTCTTTCTAGATATGTTGCGCCCAAATTGAAATCCACCATAACATGGTGCACTTCCCAACTCCGCAATGGTGGCCCTAACAAGACCAAAGGAAGCGGTTTCAGAAAATAGACCGACGATGAATGCAACAACCACTTTGCAATGCAAGAGTTTGAGTCTCTCGACTCGAATGGCGGTCCTCGCCCTTAGAGATGTATCATTTTCTTCCAATTTTAGGGTTTTGTATTGGGTCTGGATTTGTCCCTACTGGAGGTTGTGTCCCTGAAGTCCTTGACTGTAAGGAGATAGTCTCTTGGTGCGCCGAGAGATATATTTGAAGACAAAGAATTATTCAATTGGGGGACCACTCTCATGTTCTCTGGAGATACAATTAACATCTTAGGGGTTGAGGACTAAAACTCCCATTGGAGCAAGACATATTCCTTCTACTCATCCCCTTCCACCTAGAACAAAGTAATTTGAACCTCTGGAATTGCTTGTGCAGCCTGTGTTCCTGAAGTCTTTTCTTGTAAGGATGTGGTCTCTTGGTCCCCTTCGACCCATAAAAAAGTAATTTGGACCTCTGGAATTCCTCGTGCAGGCTGTGTCCCTAAAGTCTTTGACTGTAAGGAGGTGGTCTCTTAGTGCGCCAAGAGACCTGTTTCAAGCCAAAGAATTATTCCACTACTGAACCACCCCTTTTTCTTTGTCACCTCATGTTTTCCGCAAGATGTTCAGATTGTTGCAATCAACATTGACCTTCAAAGGAGAATACTGCAAGGAGTTCCTAAAAAAACATGATAATCAATTTTGTATGCATGTTCAAGAGCTTATCGATGCCTCTTGCATGTTGTTGCAGTAGATGAAAAACACATAATTGTATACATGTTTTTTTTCCCTATAAATCCTCTACCTATATTTATGGAAAATATGTTCAATGCTTCGATGCAAAGAACTCAATCCGGTGTCTATGGATAAATATATAGTACCCACTATTTCTTTTATAGATTTAATATTAAAAATTTGCCTTGGAATCTTGGTTGTTGCTTCTTTGCTGGATTTAACACCTCTTCTCATTTGCATGGTTTGATAGTCTCATAATTCTTAAATATTGTATTTTCTCAGGTAATTTGATCAAATATGGGCCATTGAACAACTATCTGACAATGCATTCTGTCAACAATCAACATTCAATTCCATTCGTAATGTAGATAGAACATAGCAACGCTAGTTGACGATGTCAGAGTTGGGGCCCCGCCCAAGAAGTTTCGTTTTATTGGTTGCCCTTACTCTAGCCTCTATTTTAGCACTTTTACTTTATTAATGAAATTACCAAATTTCTTCTTCGAAAATATTTTGAAAAAAAAATGTGCTAGCTGAAGTCAAATGGGGCTATGAAATCAACCACAATATTGAATATTGTATTGGCTCAGGTAATTTCATCAAATATGGACCATTGAACAATTATATGACAATGAATTATGTCGATCGCATCAGGCTTCTATTGAAACATAAATGAATTTCACACAGTTTAAAATCAACATTCAATTCCATTCATAATGTAGATAGAACATAACAACACTAATTCTTGATGCCAAAGTTGGGGCCCCGCTCGAGAAGTTTTTTTTTATTGGTTGTCCTTCCTCTGGCCTCTATTTTAGCACTTTTACTTTATTAATGAAATTACCAAATTTCTTCTTCGCAAATATTCTGAAAAAAAAGAAAAAGAAAAAAAAGCGATATGTGCTAGTTGAAGTCAAATGGGGCTATGAAATCAACCACAATATTAAAATTCAGGTTCGTCATTGTTATACTTATGATCAAGTTGATAATACAATAAGTTCATTTCTAGATATGAGTTATTAAGCTTTAATGCTAACAACTCATCATGCAGGAAGTTTAATACTTACAATAATATTCCAAGGCATTGAACAATGTATCAAAAAACACAATACTCCCACAGGTTGCAATAAAAATAAATCTTCAACAAAGCATTGGCTAATGTACCCTAGTTGCCTGAAATGACCAATAGCAAAATCTACGAAATCGACCTCCCTATTATCGAATCAACAAAGATGAATTTTATGGGATCAAATAATTTTTTTTTGTGTGAGAATTGATTTGGAAAAACTTGTTACTTATTCTACTTTTTTTAAGGCCTTATCACAGTAAGAATGCAAACTTATCCTAACCCATTGTTATCTACAAAAGCCAAACATCAATAGCATCTGTAAATAAACTATACAAGGCTCAAAGAAAATAAACATCGACAAAAGAATCAATAAGGGGATAATGAGTCCAAAAAGTTTCCATATGCTTCCTTCTATTCCCATTGATCATTCAAGAATCTATGAAATCAAGTGAAACAAGATTAAGAGCCGATTCAACCTAGTTAGGATGGCTTTCTTTTAAGCGAACTAATGACTTCTTTCTTTGGTGAACATGAATGAATGCTGCTTCAACTAGCTCTGTTTGTGCTATCGTTGCTTCCTCTACCATTGGATATGAATCTGTGCCGTAAATGAGATTATTGAATAAAACTAAATTTGCTCCCAACTAACATTCTACAATACGCAGGCTTGCTAACAAAGATTCTTTAAAAAGAAAAAAACTAATTTTATCATCCATAGAGAAAGATCCGTTATTTTTTCAATTAGATTTTCATTATATATATATATATATATATATATATATATATATATATA
>JZKD02S1673385.1:282200-305549 GCA_000966675.3 Picea glauca
TGGTACCTATCACTTATAAGTATTTTTTGTGGTCCCACCCACCCATTTTTCCTTACCCACACTTCCCCTCTCGAAATGGCCACCACTCGCAACCAAGACTTGAAAGCTTCCATCAATCACGTGACATATGATATTGTCTCTACCAATTCTCGCCTTGCAAAATTAGAGGCCCAAGTTGAGCACAAATTTGACACCATGGAAGCCAACTTCACACACCAATTTAACACCCTCCAGTTTTCTATCAACCAGTTGTTGAACCGCCCTTCGGGTCCTTCCTCCTAAGATCAACCCGATGCTGTTGAGTCCTCTCATTCTCTATATTTTCAATCCAACTCCTTTCAGCGTGAACCCTGTCTTCCCTACATCGAGGTCAATACATTTGATGTCTCCTATCCTACAGGTTGGGTCACTCAAATGGAGCATTATTTTTCTCTGCATGGTATTACTGATGAGTTAGAGAAACTTCTCTATGTTGTCCTTCATCTAGATCTTGAACAATGTCAATGGTGGCAATGGCGTAAAATTTCACATCAGGGGTATATTTCCTAGACCCAATTTGTTGTAGAGCTCTATGACCTCTTTGACACTGATACCCACTATCTCGGTCGTTTGACCAAGTTGAAACAATCATGCATAGTGGAAGACTTTATAACTACTTTTGATCATGTGGCCTTTCGAACCGAGGGTATGTCATATGCTTTCTTCCGTGAATTCTTTATCAGTGGCCTAAAGAATGAAATCCGATGCTAGGTTCTCATGGCCCACCCTCAGAATTGGTTGGAAGCTACTAAACGTGATAAACAGGCCCAACACGTTATTTTTTCCCAGAACAAAGAACCCTCTTTTGTTCCTCCCCCTTGACCCACTAATCCTAACCCCCCTATCACTCCCCTCAAGGTCCATAACTTAACTATGGATGAAATGAATGAATGCCAAATGAAAGGTATTTTCTATATTTGTGAGGAAAAATATTTTCAAGGGCACAAGTGTAAGGAACAAAAACTTTTTATGGCCATTTCCCAAGATGTTCCTGACGAAGATGTGACAGTTCCACTTGTTGAAGAGCCCTCCCTTCCCGATGCTACCCAGGAGTCCGTTGACCCACCTGAAGTTGAACCACTCATTTCCTTGCATTCCCTCACTGGCTTCTCTACTCCACAAACCCTCAAGATCATTGAATATATTAAGAATATGAAGGTCATCATCCTTGTTGACAGTGGTAGCACCCAAAATTTTATTCATCATCGCATTTACCAGGAAACCAATTGCTATATTCATGTTGCCAATAATTTTCAAATCATGATAGCCAATGGTGGGTCCATGAAATGTGGTGGGCGTTGTGAAAATGTATGTCTTCAAATTGGACATTACCACCTGAAATCTCATATGTTTTCCATTGAAATGGGTGGTTGTGACATTGTGCTAGGTACTAAATGGTTAGGCAATTTGGGTCCCATTCTTATGTATTTTAAGGAATTAACCATGCAATTCCAACAGGAGGGACAAAGGTATTACTTCCAAGGTCTCACAACTGGTTTTGTTGTTATCTCTACAACATTTCAGTATTCTGTTTCTATCTCGGTATTATTCTCTGCATTATTTCTCTATTCTTCTAATATAATAGATCTCGTACCTTACACAAAATGTGTATTCCTTGGATATACCTTTCCAATGGGTTATCGTGCACCTAAAATGAATATCGCATGCAAAAGTTACGACCTCGGGAAGTTGATGCACTAACTTACCCCAACGGGGCCCCCATGACTTTTGGAACATCATCTCCTAGGGTTAGGTTTTTAGATGGCTAGGGTTTTGGCATTCCTATTTATTGTAAAAAAAAATCTTGGAGAGCCTCATGGTAACCATCTTCTTGTGAATGAGTACAACCATCACATATCTTCTCAGAGATAAGCTGCCACCATTCTAGCAAGCTTGTTTTCAGTCTGCATTTTATAATTTCAACATATTTCCTTATTGAATTGAAGCCAATTTTACTGTATCTCTATTATTGTTCCTTGTGCTTCTGTGTTAAGAATAATAATAATATGTATTCATTTCATTATGCTCATAACATCTGGATCAGTGGTATCATAGTGATATGCTCCTTGTCGTTCTTAATGCATTTCCCCGATGAGGTCAGGGTATAAAGAATTGGGTCTCAAGCTTATTTCTCTTGAGGAAAAATGCTCTCGCATGGAAGGAGAAAATAAAGAAGATGGGACATGAGATCCTTTCAATATGTTGCTCGAGGAATCCCTCACACAATAGAGGAAATAGATGATGGATGGTTTTGTGAAATCCTTGGACGACTACCAACAAGCGACACATATTCCTCGAGCAGAGGTGTCACCCCCTTCAAGGTACAAATACACTTTGATATTACTATATTTGAAGGTCATATAGATGCAGATGCTCTAGACAAATGGTTGAATCTACTAGAAGGGCATTTTTCTGTCCATAACTTTTCGAATAGAGAAAAGATTACTTTTGTGCTCCTCAAAGCTGTTCCCCATGTCAAATATTGGTGCGAAACTTTCTGTGAGAAAAATGAAACATAGGAACCCTCATTATTTATAGTCATAATCGCCTTGGAGTCCTTCAGGGATGCTATTAAGGAACAATACTACCCTATTGGAAGTTATGAAGACATGTATACTGTTAGATTACTGAGAGGGCGGGTGAATTAGTAATAGAGAAATTTAACCTTTTCTCACCATGAAATACAAGTGTTATATCAATGTAGAATTATCATCCAATAGTTGCAGAGTAAATAAACAATGAAAAAATGAGCAATCATAGACATACAAAGTACACCAGTGTTTTATGTGGAAACCCAAAGCGGGAGAAAACTACATAATGATTTTTATTATATGTCTTTAAGAATTACATTCATTGAAATTACCGACTTCCTTTGTTTTCTAGCTGCAACTGGAAGGAGGCTCCAAACCCATAGTTTCTCAGGCTACAATGATGCAGGAGCATCACCAACATCAAGCGAGCCAGCGCAGAAGCGAAGGATAGATGGACAAGCCAGCACAAAATTTCAAATTTTCCCTTGAAGTTGATGCGCCGAACATAAATGTGATACTTAAATGAAGGCGCACTTGTATAATGTAAATGGACCTTGAGCGGATTTCTCTCGTCCTTAGTAGGTAGAAGGCATTTATAGTAGTTAATGCAGGTAGATAGAATTTAATTCTCGATTAGACAGTTTCTAAGAGCGCAAGAGGGAAACAGGATATAGACACCCTCATTGTGTATTGTAACATTAGATTGAAGCAGGAAGAAGAGCATAGAAGGGAAGCAGAGAGCTGTGTAAGAACACCCATGTACAGATATTTGGATTAATAGAAAGAGGTTGATTCAAATTCATGGTTCTGTGTTTACTCTCTGTGTATTGATGTTGAATGATATGCTTATGAATGTTTTCTTCCTGTTATACATTTTCTTTATATGCTGTGTATATGATTTCATGTTTGAGTTTGAAGTCTGAGAGGAAGTAGGAATGAGTTTCAATTGTTTCTCTATCTGAGCAAGAGTTCCTGCAAGGAGTATAGTTGAAGCATCCACAAGGAGTGCGTTGACAGAGGGATCAGATAGTTTAACTTTGTTCTCATTCACTCGAAAGTGTAGTCAGACATAGGAGTCGTGCAAGGAGTGCGCAAGCCAAGTAAAATTCTCAGGGTTGTGAACCTGAGTGAAGCATTGAGCGACTACTGCTGCAGCTGTGCGCAGAGTCGAAAGGATTCAACACTGGGAAGTGATTGAATTTTTCCGCCAAGGGTGCGAGCAAGAGGTTTTCTAAGAAGACACAGATTCGTGGGAAATGCTCAGGAAGTATAGGACCTTCGAGTAATTGCTGAAAGGGTTGCACAGGAGTTGTGACTAGAATCATTAAGGAAGCATCATAAGTTTGAGTGCAGGTGGACAAGTTGTGGAGGAATACTTGGTTCACTTCGCAGGAATCATTAGGAAGAACAGACAGTCGAAATTCCTTGAGGAGAATTCGCGAAGTCCCGTGGGTCGTTAGATCTCACAGAGAAGAAGGGGAGATACTGCAGGTATTCCTGAGAGGTCAAAAGCTCAGGAGGGGCAGGACCGTTGATCTGAGCCATAAGGGCCGTAGGATCTACATGTGGAATCCCATATCGGAGTTTCGTGGGTGGAAATCCTGTGGACATTGCAACGGGAACCGCGAAATCATGAAACGCGATATCCCGATGACTAAGAGAATAGTCTGGGGCCACAGGAGTCGGTGAGGCGGACAGGTGGCATGCCATTTCGGGGTTTCGTGGAGAGAAGTCTCGAAACATTTGCATTAGGATTTGTGATACCGCGAAGTCCGAAATCCCGACAGATGTGACAGGGTGTTGAATAGTCAAACTCGCGAGCATGTATCGGAGTTTCGGCTAATCGAAATTCAGGAGTTGAGAAAGCAAGTTCCTTGACATCGCGAGTGCCGAAATCGCGATAGGGGAAGTCCCAATAAGGAAAGAACAAGGTCAGCATTGACTTGTGTCGGGTTTCGGGGATTTGTGAAACCAACGTTCGACCACTAGACTCGCAAAGTCACGAAGTCCGATCTCCTGATTGTAAAGGGGGGATCCCGTGAGAGTTACTGTGGGTGCAGATTTCCCGATAGGGAAATAGAAGAGCCGTAGAGTTCTTCGGGCCGAGGAAAGAGGAAAGATCATGTGTGCTGACGTAGACCTTTCGACCTGCAGGTTGTGGAGGGAGCGTGAGGGTGTCGGCATCAAGTGGTATCAGAGCACAGAAAGGTTCTTTGCTTTCTGTAGCAGAGGAAGAAAAGAAAATTCATCATGCCACCGAGGAGAAGAGATGGACAGTCACCCGATCCAGAGGAGAGGGAAATGCCACGAAGAAGAGGCATGCAAATGACCGATCCATTTATGGAGAGAGAGATGCGTGATCTGCAAGCTAGACTCGAAGACATGGAGACAGCGCAAAGGCGTACAGTCAGTGCTGGGGATCTTAGTGATTTTGAAAGAAAAGTTGAGGCTGAACATGAAGAAGAAGTTGCAGCTGAAGATGCATCAAACGAGCGTTTGATCAAAGCTATTGCCAGGATGGGTGCAAGAGCAAAAATGGATATTCCAGTTTATGAGGGAAACTTGGATGCAGAGGAGCTTCTAGACTATATTAGAGCTCTAGACACATACTTTGACTATGAAGACGTCAAAGAGGACAAGAAGGTTAAGCACGCTGTCACTAGATTGAAGGGACATGCAGCATTGTGGTGGGATGAACTACAAGCTGAAAGACCCTACAAAGGAAAGAAGAAGATCAAAAGCTAGGACAGGATGATCGCGAAGATGAAGGCAAAATTCATCCCCAGAGATTACCAGATCACTCTGTTCAGGAGAATGCAGAACCTGAGATAGAAGCTGATGACAGTGAAAGAATACACTGAGGAATTCTATAAACTGAACATCAGGGTAGGTCATCGGGAGAGCGATGATGAAAAAGTTTCCAGATACATGAATGGCCTGAGATATGATATTTAGGATGAGATGAGCATGGTAACCATACGAACGGTGGAAGATACTTATCAGATGGCTCTGAAAGTGGAAGAGAAGCTGAGCCGAAAGCAGAGTCAGAGGGGCCGAGGCAGAAGTCAGCCAAGAGTCAAATCAATTGCCTAGGACAGATATCAGAAGCCCAAGGAAGACTGGAAGAAGCCTCAGACTCGAACTGAGAGAGGTGGAAGTTCACAACGTGGGAAATATGCTGAATAGAGAGGAAAACATACTGAGCAGAGAGGAGATTATGCTGACAACAACACTTTTCCTCGTACTAGAGGTAGAGGTAGAGGAAGAGGTGGAGTAATAACATGCTTCAAATGTGGAAAGGATGGGCACAAGTCTTACGAGTGCCCATATAAAAATAAGGAAAGCGGAGAAGCTCACATCGCCG
The DNA here is from genome assembly GCA_000966675.3 of Picea glauca. Taxonomy (NCBI): domain Eukaryota; kingdom Viridiplantae; phylum Streptophyta; class Pinopsida; order Pinales; family Pinaceae; genus Picea; species Picea glauca. The sequence goes on from JZKD02S1673385.1 coordinate 288,135, forward strand.
AAGCACAGAGGCAGGATGTTGAGGCAGAAGATGCTGAAGGCGGAAGATTGCTGATGATGCAAAAAGCTCTTTTGACACCAGAGAAGGAGGTGGAGAGTTCAGTCCAAAGGACCAGACTTTTTAGGACTGCTTGAAATACCAAGGACAGGGTATGCAAGGTCATTGTAGACAGTGGTAGCACGAATAATCTTGTTTCTACGGAGATGGTAGAGAAGCTGGAGCTGGAGACAATTGATCATCCAATCCCATACAGAATTTCATGGCTACAAAAAGGACATCAAGTAACTGTCACTAAACAATGTTTAGTTGAATTTAATATAGGAGGATATAATGATAAGATATTGTGTGATGTTATTCCCATGGATGTTTGTCATTTATTGTTGGGTAGACCATGGCAATATGACAGGAATGTGATTCATGATGGGAGAATGAATACATACACCCTAGAGAAGAATAGGAGGACACACATGTTGCTTCCAATTAAGGATAATGAGGTGAAACTGGAAGTAAGCAACACAGTACTTCTCATGAGTGGGAAGGAAATCCTTACAGAGGTTAAGAAGAAGGAGGATCCACAATTCTTTGTGGTCAGGAAACCGAAGATTGTTTTTACCAACATAAGAGTGGATGATTTACCAAAAGAGATTCAGGAACTGCTGGAAGAGTTCGCTGATATCGTAGTGGATGAATTACCTCATTCATTGCCACCAATCAGAAGTGTGAGTCATCATATTGATCTCATACCAGAATCTAGTTTTCCAAACAAGGCCACGTACAAATTGACGCTGCAAGAGAATGAGGAGGTCAAAAGACAGGTCTAGGAGTTGTTGGACAAAGGTTTGGTTAGGGAAAGCTTGAGTCCATGTGTTGTTCCAACAATACTCAGTCCGAAGAAAGACGGAGGCTGGAGGATGTGTACTGACTCGAGGGCGATTAATAAGATAACCATCAGGTACAGATTTCCATTGTCGAGGATGGATGATCTGATGGATTGTTTGAGTGGAGAAAAATACTTTTCAAAGATTGATTTGAAAAACGGGTATCATCAAATCCGCATGAGAGAAGGTGATGAGTGGAAGACAACATTCAAAACAAATGAAGGGTTGTATGAATGTCTTGTTATTCCATTTGGCTTAACAAATGCGCCGAGTACCTTCATGAGGTTGATGAACGAAGTCCCGAGGGAGTTCATCGGAAAATTTGTCATTGTGTATTTAGATGACATACTAATTTACAGTAAGACAACGACATAATATATGAAGCATTTGGCTACAGTGATGCTGAGGTTACAACAGGAGAAGCTGTTGATGAACATGAAGAAATCCTCATTCATGAAGACAGAGCTCATTTATTTGGGATTTGTTATTTCTGCAGATGAGTTGAGGATGGATCCAGATAAGGTGGAGGTAATCAAGAATTGGCCATCACCGAAGAATATTTTTGAGGTGATAAGTTTTCATGGATTGGCTAGTTTCTACCAAAAGTTCATCAAGAATTTTAGTGGAATTAGCATAGCAATGATGGACAAAGTGAAGAAAAGACACAAATATTTTCATTGGACAGAAGAGGCTGAGAAAATTTTTAATCTTTTGAAGAGGAATATTACGGAACAACCGGTTTTGGTGTTGTTGGATTTCCGAAAGACATTTCAAGTGAAATGCGATGCAAGTGGGTTTGCAATCGGGGAAGTCTTAAGTCAAGAGGACAGGCCAATAACGTATTTCAGCGAGAAGCTGAATGAGGCGAAGGTGAAATACTCTACTTATGATAAGAGTTCTATGCTATCATACAAGCATTAAAGAAATGTAGGCATTACTTTATCCCGAAAGAGTTTGTCTTATACAGTGATAATCGTGCACTGCAGTTTGTGACTCAATAGGAGAAGTTGAATCAAAGACATGTCAAATGGGTTGATTATATGCAGAATTTCAAATTTGTGATTAAACATATTTCTGGTACTGCTAACAAAGTTGTTGATTCTTTGAGTATGAAGTGTTTGTTGTTGCAGGAGTTTAAAGTAAGAACGTTGGGTTTTGATGATCTCAGTAACATGTACGTAGATGATCAGGATTTCAAGGAAGCGTATGAAGCAACTGAGAATCCAGTTCTTAGAGATAGAATCCCTTGGACGGACTATATGATCCAGGAAGGATTACTGTTTAGAGGCAATCAACTGTGTATTCCGAAATGCTCCATGAGGGAGAATATGTTGAAGGAGAAACACAGTGGAGGATTGGCAGGACACTTTGGTCATGAAAAGATGTTCGCAAAGCTGAATGAATCATATTTTTGGCCGGGAATGCGAGCATACGTCAAGAGATTCGTGGACAGATGTAGAATTTGCCAGAATTCAAAGGGAAGGAGACAGAATGCAGGATTTTATCAACCATTGCCCATACCAGAAAGGCCGTGGGATGAAATTAGCATGGATTTTGTATTGGGGTTGCCAAGAACACAAAGAGGTTTTGATTCAATCTTTATGGTGGTGGATAGATTTTCCAAGATGGCACACTTCATTCCATGTCAGAAGACTAGTGACGCAACTCACATTGCGATCCTGTTTTTCAAAGAGGTCATTCGACTTCACTGTTTGACAAGGAGTATAGTCTCGGATCGAGATACAAAGTTCATAGGGAATTTTTGGAGGACCTTATGGAAGAAGCTGGGAACTAACTTGTTGTTTAGTTCAGCGTATCATCCTCAGATGGATGGACAGACAAAAGTGGTGAACAGAAGTCTGGGAGACTTGATGAGAAGCCTGGTGACAGAGCACCACAGTCAGTGGGACAACATATTACCACAAGCAGAGTTTGTTTATAACAATTTAGTTAACAGGAGCACAGGACAGAGTTCATTTCAAGTTGTCTATGGCATGCAACCGAGAGGAATTTCTGAACTGAGGGATTCAGGACAGACTGCGACTAGAAGCGCTAGTGCAAAAGAATTTGCAGAGGCGATGAAAGAACTTCACAGCCAGGTGAAGGAGCGATTGCAGAGTTCAAGTTAGGAATATAAGCGTAGAGTAGATCAACATAGAATACAACTTCAGTTTGAGGTTGGTGACTTGATTCTGGCACATTTGAGGAAAGAGAGGTTCCTGAGAGGAACATATAATAAATTGAAAATGAAGAAAATCAGACCATGTAAGGTCTTGAGGAAGTTTGAGGCAAATGCTTATGAGATTGAATTACCCGATGGGATCGAAATTTCTTCGATATTCAACATCTCTGATTTGTACCCATATACAACTGAGGAAGCAGGAGCAGGAGATGAACAACCAGTGATCCAGTGGACGAAGCAGATGCCAGTTGCTGATAAGCCATAGATGGAGTGCATACTGGACAAAAGAATTGGTAAGAAGACCAGAAGGAAAGAATACTTTGAGTATTTGGTCAAGTGGAAGGGCCATCCAGTTGAAGATGCCAGCTGGGAGAATGAAGTGGAGATCCAGAAGCATGGACACACAGTGCGTAAGCTCATGGACAGGAGCCCATGAAAATTTTCAAGCCAGGGAGTATGATGTAGGAGCATCACCAACATCAAGCGAGCCAGCGCGGAAGCGAAGGACAACTAGACAAGCCAACACAAAATTTTAAATTTTCCCTTGAAGTTGATGCGCTGAACATAAATGTGATACTTAAATGAAGTCTCACTTGTATAATGTAAATGGACCTTGAGCGGATTTCTCTCGTCCTTAGTAGGTAGAAGGCATTTATAGTAGTTAATGAAGGTAGATAGAATTTAATTCTAGATTAGACAATTTCTAAGAGCGCAAGAGGGAAATGGGATATAGACACCCTCATTGTGTATTGTAACATTAGATTGAAGCAGGAAGAAGAGCATAGAAGGGAAGCAGAGAGCTGTGTAAGAACACCCATGTACAGATATTTGGATTAATAGAAAGAGGTTGATTCAAATTCATGGTTCTGTGTTTACTCTCTGTGTATTGATGTTGAATGATATGCTCATGAATGTTTGCTTCCTGTTATACATTTTATTTATATGATGTGTATATGATTTCATGTTTGAGTTTGAATTCTGAGAGGAAGTAGGAATGAGTTTCAATTGTTTCTCTATCTGAGCAAGAGTTCCTGCAAGGAGTGTAGTTGAAGAATCCGCAAGGAGTGCGTTGACAGAGGGCTCAGATAGTTTAACTTTGTTCTCATTCACTCGAAAGTGCAGTCAGACATACGAGTTGTGCAAGGAGTGCATAGGCCAAGTAAAAGTCTCAAGGTTGTGAACCTGAGTGAAGAATTGAGCGACTACTACTGCAGGTGTGCGCAGAGTCGAAAGGATTCAACACTGGGAAGTGCTTGAAGGTTGCCGCCAAGGGTGCGAGCAAGAGGGTTTCTAAGAAGACGCAGAGTCATGGGAAAATATCAGTAGGTATAGGACCTTCGAGTAATTTCTAAAAGGGTTGCATAGGAGTTGTGACTGGAAGCATTAAGGAAGCATCGTAAGTTTGCATGCAGGTGGACAAGTTGTGGAGGAATACTTGGTTCACTTCGCAGGAATCATCAGGAAGAATGAACGGTCAAAATTACTTGAGGAGAATTTGCGAAGTCCTATGAGTCGTTAGATCTCACAGAGAAGAAGGGGAGATACTGCAGGTATTCCCGAGAGGTCAAAAGATCAGGAGGGGCAGGACCATTGATCCGAGCCATATGGGCCATAGGATCTACATGTGGAATCCCATATCAGAGTTTCGTGGTGGAAATCCCATGGACATTGCAACGGGAACCGCAAAATCGCGAAACGTGATATCCCAATGACTAAGAGAACAGTGTGGGGCCACAGGAGTCGGTGAGGCGGACAGGTGGCGCGCCATTTCGAGGTTTCGTGGCGAGAAGTCCTAAAACATTTGCATTAGGATTCGTGATACTGCGAAGTCCGAAATCCCGACAGATGTGACGGGGCATTAAATAGTCAAACTCGCGAGTGTGTATCAGAGTTTCAGCTAATCGATATTCGGGAGTCGGTAAAGCAAGTTCCTTGACATCGCGAGTGCTAAAATCACAATAGGGGAAGTCCCGATAAGGAAAGAACAAGGTCAGCGTTGACTTGTGTCGGGTTTCAGGGATTCGTGAAACCAGCCTTTGACCACTAGACTCGCAAAGTCGCGAAGTCCGATCTCCCGATTGTAAAGGGGGGATCCCATGAGAGTTACTGTGGGTGCAGATTTTGTTGGACAACTGAGAGGGGGGGTGAATCAGTTGTTACCGTGCTTAAACAATTATGCTACTTTTAAACTCTTTGCTGAAACACTAAATGATGATCACACAAATGCAGGGAAATAATCAATGGCTCATTCAACATCAGTCACATATAGGAGAAACACAGATACAGATATTTCCTAAGGAAACCCATACAGGGTAAAAATCTCCTTTTCTTTATATGATAAGTAATAGTTACATTCTTTACATTATCATACATATGAGCACCAACTCATAATGAGGCTACAACCTCTGTTTTGCAAGCTACAACTTGCCGAGAGAACCAACTCTCTGTTTTCTCTAGCACCCACTAGAAGGAAGCACCAACTCCCTAGTTTCTCTAGCACCAACTAGAAGGAAGCACCAACTCCCTGGTTTCTCTAGCACCAACTAGAAGGAAGCACCAACTCCTTGGTTTCTCTAGCACCAAATAGAAGGAAGCACCAACTCCCTGAGTGTTTCTAGCACCAACTGGATGGAAGCACCAACTTCCAATCATACAGGCACCAACCTGTATAACAGAGAACAAGGGTTCTCCCTTGCACCACCCTGCCACCCTGTTTTTTCTGGCTACAACCAGATGAAGCTACAACTCCTTGTGTTCAAGCACCCACTTGAACCTATGAGGACAATAGTTCTCCCTAGCACCTCCCAACCACCCTCAAATATAAATATTTTCTACAAAAACTTATTACAGTGATATGATGTTGAACAATGGCTTACCAGACTTATCACTGTTTTGCTGCATATCGTTGCTCTTGTTTGCCTCATCGCCTTTCTGCACACATTGCTTGTGTTGTCTATTCTTCTGCTTTTTATGCTCTGTGTGCCATCTCCATTCTCTGAACAGTTCCTCTTCTGTGCTATTCAACTGCTGCACTCTCCTCCTTCTTCACACATGAATTACCTTCACCAACAACATTTACAACAACCTCCAACCATAACAACAACCCCATCTCTTCTCTGTACCATGTATTTATAGCTTCTGTGCACCTTGTGCATTCAATGTTCTCCATGCCTCTGCATGCATACTCTCCTTCGTTATCCTCCACCTCTCGAGTGCTCTATCTGATCATCATCGTGACTCTTCAGCTTCTCTGGTGGTTTGCCCCACGTGTCCAGTATCACTGGGTGTTATGCTGAGATTCCTCAGCCTCTCTGGCAGTTGAGACTCTTCGTCTTCTCTGTGACAGTCAATCTCACCTTCTCTATTTTAGTTACAGCCTCAATCCCATCTAGCTGTCAATTGCCTCCACGAGTCGTCTTCATTCCACTGGCAGATTCCATGTGACTCTTCTGCTCCTCTGGAAATCACACCGAAGTCTCTTTGCATCCTCTGGTAGAAACCATCAATGGTTACTGGCAGTTTCACTGTGTCGTGTAATCGTAGCCCTCCGATCTTGTTCAAATTCACCTGCATTGTTGGATTAACTCTGAAGGGTATTGTCGTTATTTACCCGTCTCGCACTTTCGCTGCGAACTTATGATCTTCATCGACCCTGATCGATGGTTCATGATCTTGATGAATCAATGGTCCTAATCTCCTCGCAATCTCACATCTCGCGATTCCTGTGATGGAGGTTCTCGTCACTCCAAGTCGCGATAGGCGAGGCTCCGAGATGGAGCTCAGATCAACGGTCCATGTTCTTGGTGATCCGACGGTCCTGATCTTCTCACAATATCGCATCTCGCGATTCTTGTGATGGAGGTTCTCGTCACTCCAAGTCGCGATAGGCGAGGCTCCGAGATGGAGATCAGATCAACGGTCCACGTTCTTGGTGATCCGATGGTCCTTGATTAAATTGTGATCTCGCATCTTCTCTATTCCTTTGACTTTTCGGTCAACGAGATGACGATCTTTCACCACGTGTCCTCTTGATCCAATAGTCCATGATTAACTCGCTATTTCGCATCTCGTGAATCTGGAGATGAATCATCTCGCTTCTCCAAGTCGCGATCCGCGAAACTCTGAGATGGAGCTGAGATCAATGGTCCTGATCAGTTTTGGATCTGATGGTCCAGATTCAATCGCGATTTTGCATATCACGAAATCAGGGTTTTTGATGTCAAGTGACTTTGTCATTTCAAATTCCCGATCTCCGATTCTCCGATGAAGAAAATCAACGGTCCAGATCTCATTCTTGCTTTAACGGCTGTGATTAAATCGCGAAATCGCATATCGCGATTTCGGGGTTCTTGTTGTCAAGTGAATTGGACATTTCAAAGTCTCGATCCCCGATTCTCCGATGAAGCCTCCTGTCAAGATTCTCCCGATGGCGCTCAATTGCTGCCATGCGTCCTTCCCAGATGGACGGTCCTGATCTTCTCGCCACTTCATCGCCTCACGTCCTCGTGCCTCACGACTTTGAACACCCAATATTTGGGATTTCACCCTGTGAACTCTCGAGTTCACGAGATCTCTTTGATCTCTGCCACGCGTCCTTCACAGATGGACGGTCCGGATCTTCTCGCCACTTCGCTGCTTCGCGACCTCATGCCTCACGACCTTTAACACCAAATCCTCGGCTCTTCCACTCACGAGCTCCGAGTTTGCTCAGATCTAACCCTTGAGATCTATCCTTCTCTTCAGTGTGCACTCTTCTTGTTTTTATTCAGATCTGACGGCCCTCATGCTGTTGGGAATTTTGGATGGGATCCAACGATCAGCGACACTTCTCCTCCAAGTTTACACATCCTTCTTACTTGGAAGAATTTCGACTCTACGCTAATTCCTCCTGAGCCTTCTTTGTTCCTGTTTGTCCATCGATGCACACTCTGATCCTGCCATCTTTACTGTTGTACTTGCCAGCGTTTCCTTCGATCATTCGATCTTCCTGGACTTATATTCTATTTTCCTGTTGATCATCGGTGTTGTACTCAAGCCATCATTACTGCTATACTTTCCATCAATGACAAGCTTACGCTTCCTATAAAACATGCCAACAATCCTTTGTACATTCTTCCTGTATCCATGCCATCTTCATTGCTGTTCTTGCCATCAATGACAAGCATATGTTACCTATTAAACATTTTCCAACAAATTTCCCGATAGGGAAATAGAAGAGCCGTAGAGTTCTTCGAGCCAAGGAAAGAGGAAAGATCCTGTGTGCTGACGTAGACCTTTCAACCTGCGGGTTGTGGAGGGAGCGTGAGGGCGTCGACATCATACAACATGAAGGAAGATACGAATCCCCAATTCTCTGGCTACAACCAGAAGGAGGCTACAACCCCCTAGTTTCTAAGGCTACAACCGGAGGGAAGCTACAACTCCCCAATTCTCTGGATACAACTAGAAGGAGGCTACAACCCTCTATGTTCTCCGGCTACAACTGGAAGGTGGATACAACCACATTTCCTTGACCCGTCCAACCGCCCTGACATAGAAGTATAATGATGGAACCATTGTCACACTATCACCATGAGATATACTACTGTAAACCTGTACCAATCAACCTGTAACAACCTGTACCATAAAAAAGTGCATCAACCATGCACCAACCTATAATCAACCTGTACCATAAACAAGTGCATCAACCATGCACCAACCTGTAACTCAAACTTTACCATGAACAAGTGCATCAACCATGCAACAAACCTGTACCAATCATGCATAAAATACACACAAACTATGACTCATCAAGATGTACCAACATCATCAACTATACACCTCATGTATGTGCCAACTCATCAACTACTTGTCTCAACCATGTACCCAACATGTACCTCAACCAAAAGCCCTCATCAATTTCCTCATACAAATCTGATTTGTAACTCTGTAATAGACCTAGTGTATATGATCACATACCTCCAAACCTTCCTTAACTTTAACAACAAGAGACTAGCATTTTCATCAAACTTTACTTTAGTCTCACATGACTAGTTTTGGATTAGTCAACAACCCTAACTTGAAATAAACATAACTATATACCTGCAATGCATAAAGATATGAAAATAGTACACAATGTTCTTAAGTGTGTTTTATGCAATTCCTCCAGGTGTCACTACTTGGAACCTCTCAGAAAAGGAGTTATAGAAAAAATGGCATACCTTGTTGAATTCTGGCTTATTCTATAGAGTGAACTTGTAGAGCGTTCCCTGCACAAAATATTTGTTGTATGGATCTGAAAATTGTACACTGAATACTACAGACTATACTCTAACCAACACATTTTGTCTTATGGAATTTGGATCTGTTATGAAGAAGTTATGACATTTTTACTCGAAACACTTGTTTTAGACTAGTTTCAGGACTAGCCACAAACCCTATTTTCCACAGAGTGTAACTCCAAAAATACAACGATCCACAAGATGAAGTTTGTAGAAAAGCTACTTGGATATGTTTCCTCAATGGCCTCCCAATTTCACGATCTGAAGCATTCTAGAAAAAACATTATTGCGAAAATGGTGAGATGACCTGTAAACAACATACCTTAGAAAGCGTCATCAAAATAATTTATCCTCCCTTGAATTTCGACCTTCTTTACTTCACCTTCCCTCTGAAATTCATCTTAGATATCCTTTGGTTACCTCAATCACCTGTAGATATTCAATATACTCAAGTGCAATTAAAATGAGAGAGCCTTGCCTCTTATTTATACTTTCATGTAGCTTCCTCAAGGGGTTACCTTTTAACCATCTTAACCCACTTTCCTTATTTTACGGTTAAGCCACTTCTAACCACTTGTCAACTTAGTGATTTCTCCATTAACTTTATTATTTAAATAATTTATTTTGTATTCACTTTGACTTATAGTACACTCATCACTTTACTTTATTATTTACCTTCTAAAAATCTCTTAAACCACATTGACTACTTTGACCTTTTGGGGCTTCTAGATGACTCATGAGGGTTCTCCAACTTCACATGGTCATAACTCTCTAACTGTGAGGAGTTATGTAATGTTCCACATACCACTAGAAATGACCCATGACATGTACTATCCATCTAGAATATTATTACCTGCAAATATATCAAAAATCATACCATTATCCATCAAACAAACTTGGGTCCATTACCCAAACCCGGGTTCTCCAACTTCACATGGACATAACTCTCTAACCATGAGGATTTATGTGACGTTCCACATACCATAAGAAATGGCATAAAATGTACTACCCATATAGAATAGTCTTACCTTAAAATATATTAAAACTCATACTACTATACATCAAACAAACTTGGGTCCATTACCCAAACCTTTGTGCTACCGGAATTCACTACTAGACTTTCTCCAAGGGTTGACATCAATCACTAAGGGTTGACATCAATCTACAATATCACTCTCCAATAGTTGACGTCAATGAAAACCAACAATCCATACTAGCTGTCCATCAACCTAAGCCAATTGTTTGACAATCGCCCCCTTTGGAATTGATGGAAACACCAACATTGATGGAAACACTTAGTCATGCTAACATTCATGATTATACTCCTCATCAATGTTTCTATGTCTCCCCCTTTGAAATCAATGGAAAAGGGTATATCCCTTTGGGGTTGCTCCCCTTGACTAAACTCTCCTTGGGCTGCTCCCCCTGTCTACATGCTTATGTGCTCTCTCTCCATGCATTTCTATCTTGCATTTGATAAATCTCTCTCCCTTTGTCATCAATGGAAAACGTATCTTTCCATCCGAGGATTCTCCCCCTAAATAAACTATCCTTGGGGATACTCCCCCTGACTGAACTCTTCCTGAAACTGCTCCCCCAACCTAAACTGTCCTCTTTATGGTGCTTCCTTGTGTAAATATAAGACATATACAATAAGCATTCAAAAACATTCATTTTGGAGTAGAAATTACTCTGAGTCTCTGGAGAAAATATTCAAAGGCTTCCCTTGGAAGCGATTTTGTAAAGATGTCTGCCACTTGTTATTTTGTGCCCACATATTCAACTATGATGTTCTTCTTTGCAACCTGTTCTCGTAAAAAGTGATTCTTTATTGGAATGTGCCTCTTCTTGGAGTGCATCACTGGGTTCTTTGAGATATTGATGGCGCTTGTATTATCAAAATAGATTGGAATGGGCTCATCATACTTAACCTGTATATCTAAGTAGAACAATACTCCACTGGTGCTTCGTTGGTCATCAATGCAAGCTGCCTAATCTGCATCTGTGTAGGGAATAAGTGATAGCTCATTTTATTTTGGATACCATAATCCAAACTCTTCTGTTCCTTTGAGATATCTGAAAATCCTCTTTATTGCAAAGACATGTTATTCCTTTGGTGCTGCTTGAAATTGTGCCACTTGTCCAACTGTCTGCATTACATTTGGTCTATATGTTGTCACATATAGTAAGATACCAATCATTGACCTATATTTCCTCTGGTTTGTAGACTTTGAATCATCATCTTTTCTCAAATTGCAACTGGTTTGCATAGGAGTGGTAATTGGTATGCAATCTTCCATTCCAAACCTATTTAGCATTTATCTAATATACTTAGTTTGAGAAATAAAAATTCCTTGGTTTCTTTGACATATCTGAAGACCCAAAAGAAGGATAGTTCTCCAAGTAATGACATTTCAAATTCATTCTGCATATCCTTTGCAAAATTCTGGCTTAACATGTCATTAGTACTTCCAAAATCAATATCATCAAGATAAATTTCAATTAATAAAATACTACCTTGAGTTACCTTGATGTAGAGGTTGTTGTCTATGCTTTCTTTCCATAGTTCATAGGGAGTTTTATCATTGTTGTTTCCGAGCATTACTCTGTTTTGAATGTGAACTGTTGTATGGACTGCATGTGTCCAAAAAATATCTGTCAATTTGGAATCCATTAGCATTGCTCGAGCCATTTCCTATGTAATTATCATCCATTATGATAATCTTCCTTTGTCTCTGAACCACTCTTTGAACTGTAACACCCCTGTTTCCCCTAGCTTGTAATTAATCATAAAATAGGATTACCATGCTAAGGCATGTGGACAGTGTAAATTTATTATTGTTTGAGTTGCCAATAAATGAATGTGGGGGTGAAGCCTTGAAAGTACTGGCCATGATATCACTAGAGGAAAGAATGTGAAAACTATAAGAGATGGTCATTATATCAAATAAACCCAAATTCCCTTGATGAGGATAATAAACCTCCTTCAGATCCCAAGGGGAGAAATCAGTTAATGAAGAAAGGACTAGTGGTTGAATTATGAACCACTCCCATGAATGGAAGCATGGACAAAAGTGTAGAATGTGAGCCCGATTTATCACTAGGTATGATAGACCAAGATGACCGGAGTTCCCTTCTGACAGAAGGAATAGGATGGGTCGAGAACCATCCTGGAAGAAAGATATACAAATCGATAAGGAGAATGCACAGAGCCCCCCAATGGATAATGAATAGAAGGATGCGATATTGATGCTAAGTGAGCATCTGATAAACCTCTCCAAGGCCATAACATAGAAGGAAAATCTCTGAAATTTTGCAGAGAATAGAACTTGAGTAGAAGATGAAACCGAGAAAGAGTCCTTGAGAACTACGAGAGTTCCCTGGTGATATCATGGCTTGGAACGGGGGTGGCCAGGGTGATAAGAATGAATGCCTCTGAGCCTATGGTTAGGTGGAAGGATGAACACCCATAGTCAGTTAGTTGTCTACCACCTGTAAATGTAAGTGATCACATATCTTGTGTATTTAAGTGGTACTGTGAATTAAAGTTGGATATCCTATGAATGTTGTAGGGATAGATATGTTTGCTTAATGATTTATACTGTACCCCTTTTTGGTGTCTTCTTGATTGTATAATTAGGAAAGTATGAAATTATATAGATGGCATATGTTTTATACTCGTAAATACTTGCATCCTGTGGGGGCTTAAGCTAGAGCCACAAATTGTTAGTTTGTTGACCTTGGGCATAGTTTCATGTACGCATGTCGATCCTCCTAGTTGTTCTGAGTCCCTTGGAGGATGAAGTTTGTTAAAGCTAAGGAGAGATAGTGAACGTATGCACAGGCTCTCTATGAGGCAAACAAAGAACGAGAACCACTTAAGTTCTAGAGTTGAGGAATGAACGTAAGGGGTGTGCAGAAAGATTCTTCCAAGTGTTATGTTCTAGAGAAAGAGCAAAAGGCTCTTAATCCTTTCAAAGCCAACCAAGCTCAAGAAGAATAACAAGATTGAAGTATTGGAAAGGAAGGCTCCTTTGTTTGGATGATGAATGAACAAGAAACTATTTGGGAAGAGCCAAGGTCTGTTGTGACTATTGGATACGGAAAGGAGTGTGGGAGTTAACCCCTTGAGTTCTCCGGATTTCGCGAGTTTGACGAACTGTGAGTTCATCGTAAGGGAAGTAAAAACCCCCGAAGTCCTGAAGTCCTAAAGTTAATCTAGACCGTGGATCTCTGGATCTGTTGGAATCCTTCTTGACCGTCCGATCTATGAGATTCAGAGCCCACGCTTCGGGAGAATCGCATGTTGGAATGACCAAAACCCCAAAGGCAAAGTTATAGAGCACTTAGGAGACAATCACAAAGTTACCGAACACTCCGCAGATCGGTAAGGGGTTCTTGAGAGAAAGTTGCCAAGAGGGCACATATATCCCTTTGAGGAATATAAGGGACAAAGACCTTCGAGTTCCGAGCAATTGAAGCTCAAAAGAGATAGTTCTAAGAGGGAACAAGAGTAGGAATTAATCCAAGTCCCAAATCTCATAAGGGATAAGTGCTTTTCAGAAGTGTAGACGAGGTCCAAGAGACGAACTCATAGGAGGAACAAAGGTCGAGGCCTTTGAATACTTAGAAAATCCTCCAAGCTAGAGGAAGTCAAAAGCTCAGGAGGAGGAGTGACAACAGTCATCATATCAATTATGGAGAGGAGCCTGGACCATTAGATCAACAACCAGTGAACATAGGAAGCACAAAGGAGAGGAACAGATCCCATATGTTGGATCTGAGCACGAAGGACTAGTAACCATTGGACCTGGAAGTGAATGCACGAGACTTAACCCTTGTGTGCACAGAAGAGTGGACTTGTCAAAGTCCCGAAGTCCTAAAGGAAATTGGGACCATCCATCGTCAAGGAGGACAGGTGGCGTATGATCCACAAATTCGAAAGATTGTGGACAAGGAGGAGGACAAATATTTGGAGTAAATCCTGACTGTTGATCACTAGGGGACATGCATTAGCAGATCAATAAATATAGAGAAATCACTTCGAGAGTTTTCGATTGAGAGTTGAAACTCCCAAAGCCCGAAGAGTTGGAGCCTAGAAGTAAATCTCAACTGTCGGATCAAAAGGGACATGTGGTAGAGATTCATTGTCCTCGGGTGAAAGTACAGTTTGAGATTTGAGGTTCCCGAGTCTCAGAGAGACAAAGTACCGAAGCGCCGAAGTGACAAAGGGACGAAGCACTGAAGTGCCGAAGGACTGAAGAGTCGAAGTGCCGAAGCACCAAAGGGCCAAAGAGCTGAAGAGATTTGGACCGTCAGATCCATAGGATAGGTGTCATGAATCTGTGGATTCCGGGTAAAGACCCAAAGTAAACGTTGACCATCGAATCGTCCGAAGTAGATCTGAACCATCATATCGAGAGGACAAGTGGCGTGAATCTGTGGATTCCGGGTAAATATCTGAAGTAAACGTCAACCGTCAGATCGTCCGAAGTATATCTGAACCGTCAGATCCAGAGGATAGGTGGCATGAATCTATGGATTCTGGGTGAAGACTCGAAGTAAACGTCGACCGTCGGATCATCTAAAGTAGATTTGAACTGTCATATATTCCTAAGTAAACCTCAACCTCAAGCCGTCAGATCAACATCTTCGAGAAATCCATTCGAGATTTTCTCAGTTGAGATTTGAGATTCGCGAAGTCTGAAGTTCTGTAAATTCGAAGTGAATCCCAATCGTCCGATCAGTTGAAGGAGATCTGAGCCATCAGATCACTCGAAGTAAATCTCAAGCGTTGGATCACCAAGGTGAATCTGATCCGTTAGATACTGCCTATTCAGGAGAAGGCAAGGTTTGAGAGTTGAGATTTCTGAAGTCCGAACTTCCAAAAATCTGAAGTAAATATCAACCGTCCGATCAACCGAAGTGAAGCTGATTCGTCAGATTGTTTGAAGTGAATATCAAGCATCGAATCACCCGAAGTAGATCTGAGCCGTCAGATCCATGAGAGACGTGGAAAAAATCTAAGAACTCTGGATAAATATCCAAAGTAATTCGTAGCTGTAAGATCTAAGGGAGACGTGGAGGAAATCTGTGGACTACAAGTAAAGACCAAAAGTAATCCTTGATCATCAGATCAAGAGGAAACACATCAGTGGATTATAGCCTTCGGATAAAAGCCATTGGGAAAAAGGGTGAAGTTTGAGATTTGAGATCTCAGAAGTCTGAAACCTGAAGGAGATCTCGACCATTGATTGAGAAGCGGGCCAAAGGACTGTTGATCCAGTTGAAAGGTCAACCACCCAAAGTAAAGGCAGGGCCATTGATTAGGAGGACATGTGTCTGTATATTGTCAACTCAGAATATTGAAGTATGGAAGAGAGAAGGGTTTTGAGAGTTGAAACTCCTGAAACCCGAAATCATGAAGGATATCTCGTCTGTTGATTTTGCAAGAGGTCAGCTCTAATTCATAGGTCTGAGAGGGGAAAATCTGAACCACCAATTTTTGAAGTACCATCAAGATCGGGAGATTGATGGTCCCATATCATTGTGGGGATAGGAGTTTCATGGACATTAAAAAGTTGAGGGTGGGCCGCAAATCAAACTGTGGATTTGAAAAGAGGACACGTGGAGGCTTGAGGAGAATTGCGGGCTGAAAATTAGTTTGATTCAAACCACATTTGGCCACGTCCGCAATCATGCGGTCCCATAAGGTCATCGCCCAAGGTCACATCAAGAGGGGGATTAATGAGAAAAGGAGCTAACGCCCAGTACTATGAGATTTCACAGGGGAGCGAAAGAGAAGGTCGCAGGTGCCATTAAACGTACACAAATAAGCCGAAAGGTTCTGTGTTTAATTACAGAACGAGACCATCAAGGTCTCAGAGATTCGTTTGGCTTCAGAATCAGAGATCCTTGACCAGGAGGTCGGACTGGTTCCCTGACTCTCCAAATTAGAAACCATGAATGGAGATTTTGTCCTTTAAGAAAAGTGAATTTGTTTTTATGACCCATTGTGGGAGTGTTACAAATTGGTATCAGAGCATGGTTACAAGAATTGGCCTGCTTGGGATCATGTACGAGTCGCATAGGGAGGTATTGTTATCTGCATTCACTCCTTGAGGAGAAGGACTACATATTGAACTTGTGATTTTGGGAATTCTTGTTGAATTTTAGCAGAAGAATTTATTTAGCATGTTTTCAAAGTGATAACTACTCTTACCAGAGTAGGGATATGCTACTTAACATTTATAATAAGACTTGGATGTGGATAGCTGAAGGTGGCAGGGTTCTATCAAGGGCAGCTGAAGCCCGAAGGATGGATGACCTGGTGTTCATAACACTGCTTCTAATCATGGGGTGTTGGAACTTCAGGCATTGATGATGGTAGATTATATAATGGTTAATACCTTTGTGGGATTAAAGGAATATGATAGGATTAGGTAGAATCCCTATAATTTATAGTTACTGCTCTATATTAAAATCAGAGTATATAACTCCTCATGACCAGAGAAAAGTGAAATGGGTAAAACCCTATGGATGCTGAGGCAAGAAGGTTTTCTTGCTAGATGTTGTTGCATAAAGAGGAAAGTGACCTTTGTTGGTTATTGCCTTGAGAAAAGGAAACATCAATACGAGATATGACTATGAGATTAGTCCTCTAAGTGACTGAAATCTCAAACTAAAGGACGCTAATGATGAAATTAAACTATCAAGTGAATGCATGAGGTAAAAAGGTGCAATAGATGCACCTACTTATACATGAATGTGTATACATGATCATAAGGAGGATTGGAAGATCCTTGGGAAAAGGATATAGAAGCCTGATATGTCCATGTGTGTGAATGACATGGAAAAAGTGCACGCAATAAGCTAGCAGGATGAATACTTATCTGTGTTTAATTATGCTTGAGTGCATAGGTTTAATGCATTGTGGAGCTTCCTAATATGAAGCCTGATATTAATACCAGTTAGGTATGAATTCTATTGAACGTGCAAGTGATGCACATGTATGATGTAAGAGTATAGCTATAGATACAATATGGTTTCCCTGATGAGTGAAATATAAAGCAAAAATTGCTCTTGTCTAGAATAA
>JZKD02S1673385.1:323892-347006 GCA_000966675.3 Picea glauca
TTACCTTCAAATATATTAAAACTCATACCATTATACATCAAACAAACTTGGGTCCATTACCCAAACCTTTGTGCTACCAGAATTCGCTATCGGACTTTCTCCAAGGGTTGACATCAATCACTAAGGGTTGAAATGAATCTACAATATCACTCTCCAATGGTTGACATCAATGAGAACCAAAAAACATACCAATTTTCCATCAACCTCAGCCAACTTTCTGACATATACAAAATGGACCACACTGTGGCAGGAAAGAGACCAAGCAATGCCAGAGTTCACAAATATCTTCCATACCTTGCACAACAAGTTGTTTATCAAATATTCTAAGTGACATCTGGTGCTCAAGTATCACGGTGGTCTGCATAGATACATCTAGGATGAAATTGATTTTATGGACATCTCGTCCTTGGGCATGGCCTATCTATATGCCATCAAAATTGAGCATAAGTTTAAACAAAAGACACAGTAATTTGGGCCTGCGAACCCCTCACAACAAAATAAGGGCAGCCCCAACCCACATAATAAAGGAAATATCAAATATGGATAGCCCCAGGACAAACAATATAATCCACAAGCAAAGAAGGACACCGAAAAGACAAAGAAAGATATCAGAAAGTGGTGCGACTTCCATAAGAGCCTCTGGCATAACAATGCTAATTTCCACTCAAAGAAATCACTAGTGGCTGAGATGAAAGCCTCTAAATCAAATGTAGGTTCTGATATTGAGTCATAACCAGAAGGGGGAGACAAATCATTGATGTGGAACCTATTGCCACCATTTCTACCACCAAGATCCAACCCGGTGAACCAAATGAGCTAGAGGAAGGAGAGCACCTCTTTCATTCATAGATGTGGGTGAAAGGCACCCCACTACACTTCATCATTCATAGAGGTATCTAGAAGAAAATCATCTCAGTAGAGATCATCAAGCGGCTAGCCCTGCCGACAATGTCACACCCACAACCCTACACCATTGGATGGCTTCGCCAAGGAAGCGATCTCCGCATCAACCAACAATGTCACCTATCATACGAAATCAAGCCATTCAAAGATGAGGTATTGTGTGACATTTCTCCTCTCGAAGTTTGTAATGTTCTTTTCGGCCAAACTTATTTATGGAAATGTCATGTTGTATATGAGTCTAGGACTCACAGTGTTATTATTACTTTGGACAATAAATTGTACAGGATACCCAAGGCAATCCCACCTAGTGTTATTTCATTAATCTCTGCCAAGCAATGCAGGAAAGTCATCTCTCAGAATGAAAAGTTTGTCTTCTTCTTGTTTCACTCTCAGAGTGAGTGAAAGATTGCAACCACATCCAGGGCCTCCATGGCTGATCTCTCCACATAGTAGAAGCAAGTGGATAAGGTCATGGAAGAATACATAGATATATTCTCCTCACCTACCAGGGTACCTTTGCACTATCAGGTCAATCATCCCATGATTCTGACCCATGACACACCGCTACCCAATGGGCAAGTCTAATGTCTCTCTCTGTTAGAGAATGAAGAGGTCAAGTGATAGATCCAAGAACTTCTCCAGGAGGGGCACATCGATCCCAACTCATCGCCTTGTGGGAGCCCAATCGTGCTAGTGCAGAAGAAAGACAGGACCTGGCAAATCTTCATTGATTACCAGGCCCTAAATAAAATCATAGTCAGGAACCGGTACTTGATTCCCCAAATCGATGATCTCCTTGATCAACTCAAGGGGGCCAAACACTTCAGTAAGATTGATCTAAATTCTGGCTACTAGCAGGTCCTAGTAGAACAGAAAGATGTATGGAAGACAACCTTCAAGTCAAAAGAAGGTCTTTTTGAATGGCTGGTCATGCCATTTTATTTGAAAAATGCTCCAATAGCTTTAATGAGGATGATGGATGATATCCTATGACCTTTCACCAATACTTTTGTAATGGTGTATATGGATGACATCCTCATCTATAAAAAGACTTAGGAAAAACACTTGCAACATATTCAGCAGGTTCTGCACACCTTGTGGCAGCACAAGTTATATGCCAACTTGGAAAAATTCTTCTTCGGCATGGACATGGTCCAATACCTAGGCTACATCATTGATCAACATGGTGTGCATATGGATCCAACTAATATCTAGGTCATTCGTGATAGGATAGCCCCAACCACACTCACTGAGCTTCAAATATTCTCGAGCCTTGCCAATTTCTACCGTGGGTTCGTGTTGGGATTCTTCCATATTTCATGGGCCCTCAGCCAAGTAGCTAGAGGTGGTGGAAAGTTAAAATTTGTGCGGGGCCTGTCCCAACAAAAAGCATTAGATGATTTGAAATAGCGTTTGTGCTCAAACCCAGTTCTTTCATTACCGAACTTGCAACAACCATTTGAGATCGAGACATATGCTTTAGACTATGCTGTGGGCACAACTATCACTCAACATGGCCACCCTATGGCCTATCATAGTGAGACACTATCAGATGCCATATGTAAGTACCCTACTTATGACAAATAAATGCACTCCATTGTGCAAGCCTACTTCCACTCGAGACATTACATCCTTGGGAAGGAGACAATCATCCACACTGATCATAATCCACTGCAGTTCATGCAGACACAAGGAAAATTTTAGAATGACCACCATCAGAAGTGGTCCACATACTTACAGTAGTTCCACCTCAACATCAAGTATAAAAAATGAAGTACCAACCGAGTCACTGATTTCCTCAGCCAACCTCTAGTCATGACACTCACCACAGTGCTAGAATATTTTGTCCACGATACCTCTGGATGGCCCCACCCCTATGAGACAGACCCTATCTTTTCCACCACCTACCAAATGTTGGGCGCAAGCTCAGTTGTTGCTAATTTCCATCTTCAGGATGGGATTTTGTGTGATCTGGGCCATCTCTGTTCTCCATCAAGCAAGTGAGCGAAGCTGATTTGGGAATCCCATTACAATCAGGTGGCAGGACACTTCAGCATCAAAAAGACAATGGAAATGCTGCAGAAACATTTCTACTGGCATAAACTTCGACATGATGTCGGTAAGTATATCAGGACCTGCACTGCCTGCATTATTGCCAAACCAACCACTAAGAAAGAGGGCCTATACACTCCTCTTCCTATTCTTGATAGACCATGGGAATCCATATCAATGGACTACATGTTGGGCCTTCCATCCACCAAGAGGGGAAATGACTGTGTTTTTGTGATTGTTGATCGCTTTTCCAAGATGGTGATTCTGGCCTCCTGCAAGAAGAGCATCATAGCAGAAGCCACTACCAAGCTCTTCTTTGAACGAGTCGGGGTACATTTTGGAATACCACAAACCATTGTCTCAGATCAGGATAATCAGTTTCTCAAAACATTCTGGTTGAGCCTCTGGTCATTGTCGGACAACAAGCTCACCAAATCCACTGCCTTCCACCCCTAGACAGACAACCACACTGAGGTCGTCAATCATATGATCATGCATATCTTGCACATGTAAAATTACAAGCACCCTTGCACATGGGATGAGAGTCTTCCTTATGTTCAGAATAGCTACAACCAAGTCATACATAGCTCAATCAGCCACAACCCTTTCAGGTGGTGCTAGGATTCTAGCCATTGGGTCTCATGGATGTTGCAATACCTTGTGGCCACCCCGTTCGACTCGTCACCTGCTCCAAATTGATCTGAAAAAGCCACCCAATTCATTGATCAGATCCAACACATCCACCAACATTTTTATGATATTTTATAGAAGTACAATGCCAAGTACAAGTATCGCCATGATCAACACCGAGTGCCACATAAGTTTCAGGTGGGAGACAGAGTTTTGTTGCACTTTCAGAAAGAACACCTTACAGGGCCCCATCATAATCTTCTCCCACTCCATTATGGACCTTACACCATCACCAATGGTGTTGGTGACAATGCTTTTGAGCTCAACATTCCCCCTTTCCTTGGCCTACACCCAGTGTTCAACATGGATCTCCTTCGACCATATTTCCCACCATTATTGGACACCTCAGAGATAACAGAACAATTGAAACCAACAGATATCAACCCTGACTTCATGCAACATGAATCTTGTGATGAGATTGCGGACACACAGGTCAAGGGCACTTGTCAGCAAAGGATCCATCTTTATCGAGTTGGCAAAGAAGGGCATCTCCTGTACCAAGGCAAGTGTCTCACTCGGGGCGAAATTCAACAAAAATTTCCTCATCTGATGGGGGAACTAAACACAATGGAGACCATTTCTTCCTAAGGGGGGAGGATTGATACAGATGGATTTCAGTGGCCTCTCACCTATTCCAATTGGCTCATTTTGGCAGTTTTCCAGTTTGGCAGTTTTTTCCTAGTTTTTGGGTCCCCAACTTTCGAGGCCATTTTGAGGCCCTAAACAACGTTTTTAGGGCTCACCATAGGTAAATTATAGACAAATTCAAATTCTGATCACAACATGTGTAATCCTTGGATAGACCTTTCCAACAGGCTATCGTGCGCCTAAAACATAGATCATATGCAAAAGTGATGACCACGGGAAGTTGATGCACTAACTTACCCCAACGGGGCCCACATGAATTTTGGCACTTCATATCCTAAGTTTAGGTTTTTGGATGTCTAGGGTTTTGAAATTCCCATTTATTGTAAAAAAAGGCTTGGAAAGCCTCATGGTAACCATCTTCTTGCAAATGAGCGCAACCGTCACATCTCTTCTCAGAGATAAGTCACCACCATTCTAGCAAGCTTGTTTCCAGTCTGCATTTTACAGTTTGAGAATATTTCCTTATTGAATAGAAGCCAATTTTACTGTATCTTTGTTATTATTCCTTGTGCTTCTGTGTTAAGCATAATAATAGTATGTATTCATTTCATTCTGCTCATAAAATCCAGATCAATCAACCCTTGGAGAAGTCAGGAAGCACTAGAGATGTGGTTGAGATTGATGGTGAGTTAGTTGTCATTCATGTCAGTAGGAGTGGTTGATGTCAGCAGATGTGATGGGTGCATTTGATGAAGTCTACATGAATCCATGGAGGTGTGGTTATGGGACCTGAATTTGGTTGAGGAATATGGACATGAAGGACAATGTAAATGGAGGTAATACACTCATAGATGGATATTACTCATCATGTCATTTCCGATGATAGGTGGTACACCATATGGTTTCTCCCGGTTGAGGAGTTATGGCTTCTTGAAGTTGGAAGCCCCGAAGAAGGGTTCAGAAGCCCCTAATTGGTTACAAGTCAATTAATGAAAGGGTAAAGTGGTTGTAACAAGAAAGTAATAGAAGCCCTAATATTAAGGAGAGAGGTCACTAAGCTAGAGTATAAATACACCTCAAGAAGTCTCTCATAAGTATATACATATACATTGAATATCTATCTTATAAGAATATTGTGGTCTAATATTTTGGTCTATTGGTGAATCTGACGTCAACTCTGAGGTAGTGAAGAAAGTGTGAAAGTTTCGGAGCTGCAGAGTGATAGGTTTTTTTTGAATCCCTAATTAAGCATGTCTTGTTGGGTTGTTATATTCTTTGCAGTGAAGTTCTAGTCGAGGTGAATCGACTAAAGATCGAAGTCGAGGTGGATCGAAAGCAAGTCAGAGGTTGAGGTGAGTCGATCGATTAAAGTCAAAGTCGAAGGTCGAGGCAGTTCGGCATGGTAAAGGCATCGATAACAAGTTGAAGAGGTTAACCTACAAGAGGTCGACAGGTGGACATGTGCCGATCGAATGAAGACCACATGAAGGCCGATCGATAGTCAACTGGTAATATGACTTGGAGTTGACTATAACAAAATACCGAGATTTGTACGATTTGTAGCCAATGATCTGCATGGATCTGTAACCGTTTTTGGGTGACAAATCTTTATGGTTTTTCCTATTGTAAATACTATAAAGAGGCATGTTATAAGGCCATAAAGGCTAATGAATGAATGAATCATAGGTTGTTGGTCATGTATATGTAAGCTGGATTGGCTACAGGGTTGTTCTTGCACATGTAAGAGGCTATGATGTCGATTTTGTCTTAGGTGTGGAACAAGTTTAGACATGTAACATTTTATTGAGATTGAATAAGACAACAAGAGAGAAGAATGCTCAAGGAATTATGGTTTTCTCCGGTTTGGGTTTCTAGGGTAAAATCTCTGTGTACTGTGTGATTTCTTTTACATTTACGTTCTTGATTAAATTCTTCTTCTCCTATTCTATATTTGCATTCTAGGGTTCTTGATAGAAAAATTCAATGGCTAGAATTTTGAGCTTTGGAAGCTTAAAATGGAATATCTTCTTATTGATCAAGAACAATGGACAATGGTTTGTCTAGGTGCCCAGCTGACATGCATGTCGATGGAAGAATGGGAGAAACTCGAAAGAAGAAAAAGAAGTATGATTCGCCTTTGTCTTGCAGATTTGGTATTGCTGAATGTCTCAGGTGAAGATTCAACCAAGAAACTATGGGACAAGTTGGGAAGCTTATACTAGTCGAAATATCTGATAAATAAGTTGCTTTTCAGAAAGAAATTGTAGCTTTTGAGAATGAGTGATGGTAGTTTAGTGAATGAGAATTCAAATGTGTTTAACACCATTTTAAGCCATTTATCGTCTGTGTTGTAGGAAAATCTCCCTGCGGACAGGTAGATGTCCTCTTGGGAGCTATACTCTTATCGCTCAGGACAAAAGATGCTTAACATGGGAAATGACTTCCTTTTAGGTCTAGATAGACTAATGTATAAGGAGGGAGGAGAAAAGAAGTACCTTTTTACCGGTGTTTGTCCCTGCATGGTTCGAGTTGAGCTCCAACCTTGAACTCCTCGATAAGCCCTGTAAACAAAGAAGATACAACCAACTTCCTACCCTACTGATATTAGCTTAAGACAAATCTATCTACTAGAGATAAGTTCATGTGAGATCAAACACAAACTAGAAAGAAACAGGCCAAGCATATCATATTAATGAGAACAAAACGTTACTTACAGCCATAGATGTGATGCACCAGCTTCATCAAAGTTCTCCTTGTCCAAACCCTTTCTCAAAATCTCCACGATCAGAATGACAATAACTTCACTGATTATTCTCCATATACTGTATGTTTCCTATGAGATCATAGGTTTCATACCTCCAATCTTTCTTCCACTTTTTCACCATGAGAAGGCCTGCTTATATAGGTTTAGAGAGGCCCAACCACTTGAGATATATTTGGGGTAAGTTGACGATTCAAATCCAACTTCCTTTAGAGATTGAAGGGATCTTTCCCTCATTCTTCTCAACAAACCAAATTTTTTCCCAGACTAGGTAGCGCTCCCCCAAAAGGGGCATCAGAGCACTATAACACTCCCTAACAATGCATAGTGGGGTGCCAACACTCCTAACAGTAGAAATGCTCCTAAAAAAGTGAAGACAAAGTGTTATAACGCTCCCTGAGAGTGTATAGGGGGGTGCCAACACTCCTAACAGTGGTATAGGGGAGCGTTCTCCTCTAAAACTCAATTTTTAGTGGTTCTTTGAAATGGAAAGAGGTTCATAACCCTGTTAACCCATTCCTCTTCTTCCAAATAAAATGTTTGAGGTGTTTCAAGTTTTATTCTAGTGTCGTTATAGGCACGACATAGGTGTTATGGAAGTATGCTTTTTCTGACACTTGCGACACTTGTGACCAAAATGTGACACTTGTGACACTTGTAATGATGACACTTGTGACACTATCCAAGTCATTAATTTTGATGTGTAACAGATTGCTTCCCAAAGTATGAAGTTAGAAGACAAGAACTGATAACTGAAATACTTTGTAGACTTTGAAGCAAGGGTATAGACGCAGAGAACCTAACAAAAGCTACACACAAACATCCAACAAATATTATGACATGTTTCAAACTTAAGGCAGGCATACCTATGCTTGGGTGATAAAGACTTGCAAGATATGGCCGCCATAAAATACACTGCGGATCCATAATTGTATTGATAAAAGGTATAGCCACTGAGGATACAGTGTGGATCTATACTCTCATGACCTGAACTAATCGTAGCCATGAATAATACACAGTGGATCTACGAGTTGACAAGACATAGCCACGACCAATACAAAGTGGATCTATGTGACCGTATATGTGTCATTGTTCAAAAGAAACTCCGTTGCAATCTGGGAAAAGTACATATGAGAGTGATCACTCAACCTGAGGTCTTCTTATTGATCCTGATGTAGTACGAATCTAACCATGTGAATAGATGTCCTGATGTTGAACATGGAAGAAACCACTTGATTACCGACCAATGATGTAAATCGTTAAAAAGTGCGAGGGAGGTCACCATTGATGTCAGTGATTCCCAAGGTACTATAGTACATGTCGACGAATGCAAATGAATGAGATGAAGTTGAACATCCGTGGAATCATCCGATCAGAGGTCAATGATGTAAACCCACTGTCAAACGTGAGGAGGCCTGCCATTGAGGCATGCAGGTCCCAAAGTACTAATTGGTTTCTAAGTCTAGTTCCTGGATAATGTGTTGAAGTCGATAGGAATATACTCGTCGAAGGAGGGCCTTGATGTATCCCCCATCAACGACATGAAATAGACACATAGATGTAATTGGTAGATCAAATGAACATGGACTGACATGGGTATTGAAACAAGATATTTGTGATGGCTGACTCTTGAGGCGGATAATTCCCTTGAACACTGAGGAACAACAATAGAAACATGACATGGTCAAAAACTTGAGGATGCAGTGGATGATGTGACTTACGTCAGGTGATCCAAAGGGGTGAAAGAAACTCAAAGAATTGGCTCAGTGCAGAGGTTCAGTGGATTACAATGTGTGCAAAGACAAAGTGCTGTGTTCAAAGGCGACTCTAAGAGTTACTGGTGATGTTCTCAAAAAATGCTTGGCTTGCTTCTTTCAATTTTTTCCCCCATCCAGATAGACGAGTACCTCTTTTTAATTTAATGAGCTCGAGGAGGGTAACACATGCTCTATATAACTCACCTTCGACAAGTTCCTCTTCCTTTGTTTAACAAACCTGAAGAAGTAAGGGTTCGGTCCCGTGTGGGCCCTTCAATGCATGATCGTTTAACGAGTCCATAGAAGGTAAACTCAATAGTTTTTCATGATTATAGAGTCTGGAAAAACACTTAAAAGAGAACTCTCTCAGTTCCTTTTTCGTAAAGTAGTTTGATGAGACTGAAAAAGAGATAAACTATCACTCAATAGACATTTTCTTCAAATACTTTAACGAGCGTGAAGAGAACAAGGTTGCTCGACAATCTTTTCATGTTTAGAGAGTCTGAAAAGAACTTAAAGATGACTCCAATGTTGTCCTTTTTTTTAATGTTAGTCTCGCGAGGCCGAAAAAGAGATAAATTATCACTCAAAAGATGCCCTTTAAAACATTTTAATGAGTGGGAAAGGAAGTAAGATCACTTGGCAATCTTTTCATGTTTAGAGACTCTAAAAAGAGCTTAAAGACAACTCCAGGGGGTTCCTTTTTTGTGTATCCATATAGGTCCGAAAAATATATAGAAGTTTACCCGGATGCATTCTCATGTATTTATGAGCACGAGAAAGAACAAAGACTAAGCTCAGTATGCCCCCAGCTTGAAAACTAGTGGCTTGACTCCAGAATGATCATCAAAGGTTGGAGATATGCCCCCCAAGCTTCAATTCATTCACCGACTTTGAGTTTGTCACTAATTTTTGTGCTAGATGGAGAAAAAGGATACAGGTGGATGAAATGAAGGTTCAAAAATGAGACCTAACGAAAGACTCGACTCGACATCTATGAGATTTGGCGAAAGACTCAACTTGAAGGGAGAGGTGATTGTTTCATTTTTTAATGAGCTTGAAACAAGAAAAGAACTATGCTCAGGGTTCTGGGTTCGATCCCCAGATTGTTGTTTCATTTTTTAACGAGCTTGTGATAGAGAGGAAAACTATGCTCATGGCCTTTGTTTCATTTTTTAATGAGCTTGCTACAGAGAAGATAAACTATGCTCGTAGCTTCTTCTTGATAATGGCTTCCAAGAGGATAACGTGTTGGAAGGATACCATGTCAAGGGACAAAACTCAGTCATGGATTCCAAGAGATCTTCACTGGATGGAAGATAATCACTCTGGAAGGAACACATGTCAAGGGACACAATGGGGGTAAGGATATCATGCTCCAATAACCCTACCGAAGAGATCACCATGTCAACTACCGGATCCAAATCGTCGGATGTTGAAGTCATGGGAGACAAGGCCACATAATTGACATGTGGCGGGGGTGATACTGTCGTCATATAAGAACCATTTAGGGAGGTAATCCTGTCAGGACTGATGAATGAAAGTTGATTAACAATCACAATTCTTCCATTGTGAGGGAAAGATATCACACAGAAAAGAGTGTACACAATAGCTTTCATGGAATAGACATAATCCCTCCCAAGGAGTAAAGTGAAATCCAATGGGTCTTGGACTACCATGACATCAATAAAGACAGTTTTCCCTCCCAAAGTTACGGGAAACTGAGGAAGGGTCCCTAAAGGTTGACTAGTTCTTTTGTTAAAAGCTAATAGATTATGTGTAACCTGTGCAAGTTGTGGACAACCCAAAGCGTAACAAGAAACATAAGACAAAATATTAACAGACACACCTTCATCTATCAACGTTTGAGGAACGTCCTGACCACAAACTTGTACTATAATATGGAAAGGAATGTGAGAGGGAATACGAGGTCTAATTAGCGCACCCCAATCAAAAAGGATGGTCTCATTACTTGGAGGGGGTTTTGCGGGAGAATGAAGAATGCCCCCTGGCAGGGTAGATTCTGTATCAATGAGAAAAATGTGGGAAGTATCGGGTTTACTCTCTAGAGGGAGAGTAGGATCGAGCGATGATTGGCTTGGATCGACTATGCAGGAACTCTTCAGAGGAAGATTGGGATTGATCGATGATGTAACCAGAGCAACCACTTTGGCACTCTTCGGATGAAAGGTGGGACTGACCGAGGAAGGGACTAGATCAATCACTTTGGCACTCTTCGGATGAAGGGTGGGACTGACTGAGGAAGGGACTGGATCAACCACTTTGGCACTCGTCAAAGGAGGAGTGGGATTGACCGATGGCATAACCGGATCGACCACTTGAGTTTCATTCTGTAAGGGGAGAATGGGGAGAATGGGGTCGACAGATGGAAATGGATCGACCACTTTGGTTTCACTCTCTAATAGGAGAGTGGGATCGACCGAGGATGAAAATGGATCGACCACTTGGGTTACACTCTTTTGATGAAGAGTGGAGCTGATCGATGAGGGAACTAGATCAACTACTTGGGTTTGTGGTTCAATCGAGGAGGAAACTAGATTGACCACCTGATCAACCAGACTGACTGGGGATGGAACCAGATTGACTAGTCCATCAACTAATGATGGGTTGGGGGAAATCTTATGATAACCTTTTGGAATTTGAAGTTTTTCCAAAAGAGAAGAAGCCTGGTTCATGCGAGGACAAAGGTGAGAGTAATGATCACCTTTGCATAACATGCAAGGGAACTTGACAGTTTTCTTCTTCTTACCAACTATAGCATCACTAGTTGATGGGGTATCGTCGACATAGTTGAGGTCGATGACGTGGAAGACCACATTTCTAAGACCTTGATCAGACCGGGGAAATCCCTTAGAAAGTGGTCACCCTTGCAAAGACTGCAAGGGAATTTGGGTCTCGGATTATTCATTTTAATCTTGTTGACCTCATCAACACTTCCAGTACTATTAACATTAATCGGTTGCTTAGAGCCAACATCTGATATTGTTGGGGCCTTGGTCCTTTTCGATCTCTTCTTCTTCTTCTCTTTTCATTTCTTCTTCTTTTGATCAACCTAGCTACTTTCTTTAGAGCTTTCTCTAGGCGAAGAGGGAGAAATGGAAAGTGACTTAATGGGTGAAGGAGGCAAAAAGATGATGTGAGGTTGATGTGTGGGTGGTGTACTAACATCTAAAGTAGTAGGTGCAACTGAAACATTGGGAGGATTTGGGATCACCAGAGTGGGGAACAACCAAACTGGTAATCTGATGGTGAGTCCTAGAAGACTCAGTGTGGAAATATATGGAGGACCAAAGTTTCCAAACGAAGGAAAGGTATAAGGTTCCCCAGGAGAAGGGGTTCCTCCATTGGTACTCTTAGGATTCGATGCCATTAATACTGACTTGACCTAAGGTCCACTAAGTAAAACAAACAACACACGCTATGAATATGAGAATCAATCAATCAAACAAACCTTCCCACGATGAAACCACTAGTTGGTGATGAAATCCAATGTCGCAAGATCAAAATAGGAAGGGGCATGGATAGAGCGGGTGGATCAGTTACGTTGGTGACCTTCTTAACGGACTTATGCCTTGGTGCAAGCTTCCATGCAGTAATTTTGGATTTACCCTCCAAGGAGCCCGAGTGAGTTTGAACAACGTTTTTTCTAGGTACAGTGAGACTTCCCTTCACCGTCACCTTATGTAAGACCCTAAAGATTGTGGCTACTAAGGTCACCAACTCGTAGTCAGCCCCTGGGTGGGTACAATCAACATTCCGATCCGAAACGTATGGGTAGGATAATGAGTCCGAAATTAACTCGAGAGGCTCCCACACATAATTGTGGGTATACCCTCAAGTGACCCCCAATATACGATCCAACCACTACAAACAGTTGGGCCATAGAGGGATAATCTCCGTAACTCACCCGAATACAACCTCGTGCGTAACCCCTGTGTGAGAGGGGGATCCCAGAAACCATATACGACAATTGGATTTCACTCTCCCTACCGCAAGATACTAATTTTGTTTGATAGCTTTGGAAATTTATCCTTTTAACCTATTCCAAATCCCTACACATTAAACTAATGTAGGTTCGCTAACAAGGATGTAAAAAGTCTGATAAATTTTAGTTAAGCATTGATTTTAGTGGCTGTTGTTTACTCATAAGGAAAATGGCATGGACAATATGGTGTTTTGACCGAATCTAAATTTATGCAAAGAGATGAATATGCAATCTTTTCATTTCGATGAAAGCTATGCTACGAGAAGGAGAAAACATTCATCATTTCAGATGCACAATGTCCCAAAAATGCCCGAAAACATGCAATTCCGCTACTTCAAATGCAAGCTAGTTTCACTACCTAAAAGAAAGAATGCATATATGTTCTTTGTTTGATTATGATGTATACATAAAGTAAACACAAAACCTTCAATGCTCCATTACTTTCAATCAGGATAAAGAGTCTTATGCAGATGCAAAAGATACGAAGAAAAAGGCTACAAACAAAGCACACACTCAAGGTAGTGAGAACTGAAAGAAAAAAGAAGAATCTTGGTATAAAAAGAAATCAATCAAGGATCCTAAAACCAACAAGCATCCAAGGAGTGCAATAAAATGTAGAGAAGAATCCCAAAAAAGACAGGGAGAAAGAGAAGATACCCAAATTGTCCTGACAAACAAGCAACTAGAAAGAGCAATTTTCACATTTATGAAAAGGGTTTCAAGCTCCAATCAAGAAAAGAGGGAGTGATAAGCATCAAAATCCAATCCAAATAACTTCACAAACCATTCACAAAGGCTGGGTAAATATTTCCACAAAACAGGTTGCAAAAAACTAATGAGAAAAAGGCAGAAAAAACCCAAGAAGGAGACTGGTGCTCCCCCAAAAGGGTACACAAAGCGTTATAAAGCTCTGTCTAAGGCCTTTAGGGATATTTGGTGCTCTGATAACAAGGGAAGGGGGCGCCAGGCTTCCCAGAAGCTCAGAAAAAGAGCCAAAAAATTGCAAAACATTCACCCATAATGCATAAAAATTGGTGAAAATTTAAGTGAAGATGGGAGAAGGCTAATGGATCACAAACAAACAGAAAAAGTGATCTGAAAGGTGGTAAAAGGGTAGGGACAAACCAAAGAAAGACAATATTATTCCTTCCCCAGTGGAGTCTCCAATTTCTGTTGTAGGAAAATCTTCCCGCGGACAGGTAGATCTCCTCTTGGGAGCTAGACTCTTAGCTCTCAAAACATAAGATGCTTAACGTGGACACTGACTTCCTTTTAGGTCTAGATAAACTAATGTATAAGGAGGGAGGAGAAAAAAAGTACCTTTTTACCGGTGTTTGTCCTTGCACGGTCCGAGTTGAGCTCCAACCTTGAACTCCTCGATAAGCCCTGTAAACAAACAAGATACAACCAACTTCCTACCCTACTGAGATTAGCTTAAGACATATCTATCTACTAGAGACAAGTTCATGTGAGATCAAACACAAACTAGAAAGAAACATGCCAAGCATATAAATTAATGATAATGAAACGTTACTTACAGCCATAGATGTGATGCAACAGCTTCATCAAAGTTCTCCTTGTCCAAACCCTTGCTCAAAAGCTCCACGATCAGAATGACAATAACTTCACTAATTAGTCTCCATCTACTGTATGTCTCCTATGAGATCATAGGTTTCATACCTCCAATATTTCTTCCCCTTTTTCACCATGAGAGGGCCTGCTTATATATGTTTAGAGAGGTCCAACCACTTGAGATATATTTGGGGTAAGTTGAGGATTTTCCTCCTTCAGTTGTGAATCCTCCCTAAGATCATGTCTTGACCAAGGATTCAAATCCAACTGCCTTCAAAGATTGAAGGGATCTTTCCCTCATTCTTCTCAACAAACCAAATATTTTCCCAGAATAGGTAGAACTCCCCCAAAAGGGGCATCAGAGTGCTATAATGCTCCCTAACAATGCATAGGGGGATGCCAACACTCCTAACAGCAACAACTCTCCTCAAAAAGGGAAGACAAAGCATTATAACTTTCCCTAAGAGTGTATAGGGGGGCGCCATCACTCCTAATAGTGGTATAGGGGAGCGTTCTCCTTTGAAACTAAATTTTTAGCGGTTCTTTCAAATGGAAAGAGGTTCATAACCCTGTTAACCCATTCCTCTTCTTCCAAATCAAATGTTTGAGGTGTTTCAAGTGTTCTTTTGATGTTGTTATAGGCACAACATAGGCATTATGGCAGTATGCTTTTTCTGACACTTGCGACACTTGTGACCAAAGTGCGACACTTGCGACACTTGTAATGACGAAACTATGGAAGTGAGTAATTTTGATGTGTAACAGTCTGTGGATATTAAAATCACCGAGAAGGATAAGTGTATAAGCCTATTATGTTCTTTGACATACTCCTGGGATAGCTCAATCGTGGCTATAGGGAGTAATACAACCACAGTAGCGCTAGAAGACATGGTTTCTTATCTAATGTTAGAAGAAATGAGAATAAATAACATGGAAGGATTGATGAAAGATGATTTAGTGGTGAGAGGTCGAACGGTTGAAAGAGATAAAGGAAAATTATCCAGTAGAAAGTCCAAGTCGAAGGGTAGATCAAAATCCTTGGTTTATTCGACAAGAAGATGCTAGAAATGAGGTAAAGCTGGGCATTAAAAAAAGGACTATAAGTTGAGGCTGATGGAAGTCAGTACGGGATCTAACGTGAAACAGTCGACTGAGAGAAATACAAACCTAGATAAGGGAGGTGATGTGTACTTGGCATTGACCAGTACACAGTCAGATCAAGGTGTTTGGTTGATCAATGCAGAAGCATCCTATCATATTTTTATAGTCCAAAATGCCACTACCATGCATTTTTTACATTGGCCTACTCATTTACACATTTTCTAACCACTTTTGTTGAGGTTCCTCTTAAAAAAAATATTTTTGTATGGTGTACGTGTTGAAACACACATTGACACTAAGAGGGGGCGGGGTGAATCAGTGTCTGGAACTTTTGGCTACTTTTCACACTTTCATAGACTAACTAAATTAACTGAATAAGATATGCAATTCAATTAATTATTCATAAACATGTATAACAAATTGTATTAAGTAGATATAATATCATTCTTTTATTGATTTAACTTAAATGAATACAAATAAAATCAATCATTTAATATCTTCAACTTCAATTGAATATGAGAGATCCAACTCTCTGATACAAGACCCAAATTGTAGTTCTTAGACCCAACTAATAAATGAAGAATCCAACCCTCATAACAAGACACAAATTGTTGATCAGATCCAACTGAGATGTGAGGAATCCAATCCTCATGACAAGACTCAGCTTGTAAATAGGCACCAACATGATAGATTGAACTTTCATTCAATCCATTATATATATATATATCCACCAAGACACCTTCCTCCCTTTGTATTCCTTTACTTATATAGTCCTCCAAAGGGTGCCACTTTGGAACAATGTGTCCTTTTGGAATGAAACACATTTAATTAACACAAATGGTTACTTTTATTAATTAATTTTCGTACACCAATTTAAACAACGATTTTCGTATGAAGATTATGGAGTGATGGAAACAAATTTTAAAATTATACAACATGAGTTTTTTGCAGAACATGCCCAATTAGCCGAAGTACGACTATATTCCTCAGAAAGTGTGCAAGGTGGCTAGTATAGGTGGTTCTTTGAAGACAACTTGCCCATATTTTCCTTTCGTCATCAGATGCCATATCAACTTCAGTACATATTACTGTTTCATGAATTTCTAAATCGACCTCCACATATCTCATTTGTTGGTGATCATTTAAACTCAACTTGTAAACATTTTACTTGATAGTTATATTAAAATCGGTTCCCTCTCAGCTGCTATTCATTAAATATTTGACTTGGTCTCACCCTTTTTCGTATTTTCTTCCTCATTCGACCGAAACACATCCTGTTGGTCGACTCAACTAAGATAAATTTTGACGTAAGTATTTCAATTCTATTCGACCCATATTGCTTCAGCCTCAACCCTAATTGTATTTAAGTTTTCTTTGACTTCGAACTTTAGGTTACTTATTTCTTGGACTGACTCAACTTGGAAGAAAACTGACTTGAGAAATTTGACTTTGGTCGTCTCAACTTGCTTTGGCTGACTTTTATTTTGCGACTCAATTTTCCTTCAACTTCGACCTTCATTTGGTCAACTTGTCTTCGACTCATCTTGAAATCGATCGACTTTTATTCTCCAACTTTCGTCAATCTGCAGGATTGTAGTTGGTTGACTTTTCTTCGACTCATCCCTCAGTCGATCGAATTCCATATATTCGACCTTATTGTTGTTTGAATCGAATCGACTTATAACTCCATGGTGTTAATGCTTTCTCACTAAAAATCCACCATTGACATTCTGTCTCATCTCTGGAGTCTTCTTCAATTGAGATTTTCTAAATCACTTTTAATGAACCATGTCTTATTAACTTATTTATTTGTGATTTGTATGGATCCATAATGGATTATCCATTTACCCTTTTTATCTGGACAATTTCTTCTTTTGTGCATGGATGTTAATGACACAATATCAACCTTATACAATATAGGATGAGTGTATCAAGCTCATACAATATATTAGTCAATTTTATCTTTCTACTAATATTGAATTCACCTTCATAACATTATGTTCAATATTGACAATGCTTGTGATCTAGGTGGATATTTGTGGCCACCCACCTATTCCAACTGGCTCCTCGTGTCTATTTTTTGTTCAGCACGTTCTTCTGTACTGCTTTGTAATTGTGAGTTCTACACTTCTAGGGCTGTATGAAGCCCCACACATCTTCTAGGTGGATACGGGTGGCCTCTCACCTAATCCAACTAGATTATTTTGTATGTTTTCATGTCAACAAATCTTGTTGTACTTCCAGGGCCGTTTTGGGGCCCTAAATGTTTTTTTTTGGCTCGCCACAGACAAACTATGGACAATGTCAAAGTTTGAGGACATAATGTGTAGCTTTGTGAAAGACCTTTCCAATGGGCTATCATGCACCTAAAACGGAGTTCATATGAAAACGTTATTACCCTAGGAAGTTTAGGTACCAAATTACACCAACTTACCCATAAGGCCCACATGACTTTTGGCGTTTCACCTTCTAGGGTTAGGTTTTTGGATGTCTAGGGTTTTGGAATTCATGAGTAATATGAAAATTGAATGTGGAGCCTCATTGTATTCGATTCTTCTCAGAAGTATGCGCGTAGCAGACACATCTCTTCTCAGAGATAGCTACCACCATTCGAGCAAGTTTCAGTTTTGCAGTTTTACAGTTTCAACCTATTTCACTATTTAATAGAAGATATTGTTCACTGGATATTTGTGTTATTATTCCTATCTCTGTGTTTATTGTATTCGGTCTGTTAATCAATTCAATCTACTCCTAAATTTGGATCAGTGGTATCAGAGCGGTCTGCTCTTCATTTATTTTTCTTCGTGCATGTCCCTGACAAGGTCTGGGTACAAGAAGTTGAGACTCAAACCAATCGAGCCATTACCAGATCGACCATGCCAAGCCCAACAATAACCCATGGGAGATGAAAATAAATATGATGGAGTAGGAGATCCTATTAAAATGTTTCTCGAGGAAGCACTCGCATGAAAAAGGAACAAAATGATCGACAACTTTGTGCAAATCCTTTGACAGTTTCCCACAGGAGAAGCATCTTCATCAAGAGTCCATGCAACCCCCTTCAAGGTACAGGTAAATTTTGATATCTCGTTATTTAAAGCACTGATATATGCGGATGTTGTAGATAAATGGTTGAATCTGCTCGAAGGATATTTTTCGGTCCACAATTTTTTCGATAGGGAAAAGATCACTTTTGCACTCCTTAAGGCCGTTCCCCATGTTAAAGATTGGTGGGATACTTACTCTGAGCAAAGGGTTGTGGAGGAATCTGCAATTTTTGTGGTGGAGCCTACATGGGATTCCTTATGGGACGCCATTAAAGAACAAGACTACCCTATTGGAAGCTATGAGGACCAATACACCAGATGGACCACCCTACATCAAGAAAGGGACTAGATAGTACCAAAATTCACCAGTATTTTCCATACCCTAAGCACCAAATTGGGTATCAAATATTTTGAGCGTCATATGGTGCTCAAATACTGTGACCGTTTGAATAGATACATTCAAATAGAAATGGATTTCCTGGACATTGGCTCATTGGGCATGACTTATAGATACGCTGTCAAGATCGAGCATAAATTTATGCAGAAATGACAAGAGTTTGGATTTGCAAACCCCTCACAGCCGAAGTAGGGAAAAGACAACCCCAACCCACACAAAAAGGGACCAAGTTGATATGGCCTCCCTCAAGACAATTTGGCCAAGTCGCAACATAAGAATGGCAATGAGAATATGAAGAAGGACATGGGAAAATGGTGTTAGTACCACAAAAGTCCTTGGCACAACAACGATGAATTCAAATCCAAGCAGTCCCTCATGGCCAAGCTAAAGGCTTCCGAGTCAGAGGCCGATTCTGATTCTGAGTCAAATACTAAAGGAGGGAAATGAATTATCAATGTTTAACCCAGTTCCATGGTCGCTACCACCAAAGTACGACCAACTGAATGAGAAGAATCAGAGGAAGGGGAACGCCTCTTTCACTCACAGATGTGGGTTAATGGGGCTTCGATTCATTTCATTGTCAACAACGGTAGTCATAAGAACTTTATTTCAGCAGAGGTCATCAAGCGGATGGACCTACAAACAACACCGCACCCACAACCCTACACCATCGATTGGCTTCGCCAAGGAAGAGATCTATATGTCAGCCAACAATGTCGTCTTCGCTATGACATCAAGCCTTTAAAAGATGAGGTACTTTTTGATATTGCTCCCCTTGAAGTTTGTGATGTTCTTTTAGGACAACCATATTTATGGAAGCGTCATGCCATGTATGAGTCTAGACCCCACAGTGTTATTATTACTTTAGGTAGACAATTGTACAGGATCCTAGAGGTGGCACTGCCTACTGCTATTTCTTTAATCTATACTAAGAAATGTAGTAAGTTCATTTCACAGACTGGGAAGTTTGTCTTCTTTGTGATCCATGCTCACAGTAAGAAGAAGGTCACTGCCACATCCGTGGCCTCTACACAACGCCTCTCTTTGCAGCAGAAGTAAGTGGAGGGGATCGTGGAAGAATACATAGACATCTTCACCTCACCTACAAGGGAACTGACACACTGCTAAGTCAAGCATCCAATTGATATGAGCCCCGACGCACCTCTACCTAATGGGCTAGTCTATCGGCGCTCACTAATGGAGAATGACAAAATCAGGTGTCAGATCCAAGAGATTATTCAAAAGGGGAACATCATACCCAAATACTCCCCTTGTAGAAGCTCGATTGTACTGGTACATAATAAGGACGAGACTTGGAGACTCTGCATTGATTATAGAGTCTTAAAAAAAATCATAGTCAAGAACCGCTACCCCATTCCCAGGATTGATGAACTTCTTGAACAACTCAAGGGGGGAAATTTATTAAGCAAGATTGACCTAAAGTCTGGCTACCACTAGGTTCCCATCGAACCAACAGATGTCTGGAAGACAACCTTCAAGTCTAAAGAAGGTCTCTATGAATGTCTAGTCATGCCCTTTGGCTTAAAAAATGCACCAACCACTTTCATGAAGTTGATGGATTATGTATTGACACCCTTCACCAAATCCTTTGTGGTATTATATTTGGATGACATCCTCATCTTCAAGAAAACGTGGGAGGAGCACATGCAACATATTCAACATGGTTTGCGCACTCTATGGCAGCACAAGCTTTATGCCAACTTGGAAAAATGCTAACTTGGCATGAAAATGGTCCAATACCTGGGATAAATTGTTGATGAGCATGGGGTACATGTTGATCTAGATAAGATCCAAGTCATCCATGATTGGCCAGCCCCGACCACATTGAATGAGCTTCAGAGATTCTTGGGACTAGGCAATTTCTACCAACGGTTCATGTTGGGATTCTCCCATATTGCATGGGCCCTTAGGAAAGTAACCAAGTGTGGTGGTAGGGCCAATTTCGTGTGGGGGAAGGAGAAAAAATGAGCATTTTATGATCTGAAACATCGCTTGTACTCAGATCCATTACTCCCCTTGCCTGATCTGCAGCAACCATTTTGGATTGAGACTAATGCATCTGACTATGTTGTGGATGCAGTTCTCACTCAGCATGGGCATCCTGTGGCATACCATAGTGAGAAAATCTCCGATACTATCTAGAAATACCCCACCTATGACAAGGAAATGTATTCCATTATGAAATCATGTCGTCAATGGAAACATTACATTCTAGGGAAAGAGATGATCATACACACTGATCACAAGCCTCTGTAGTTCATACAGACACAGGAGAAATTGTAGAACGACCACCATCAGAAGTGTTTCACCTACCTGCAATAGTTCCATATCAACATCAAGTATAAGACATGTATCTCCAATTGTGTCATTGACTGCCTCAGTTGACCTTCTATGGCTGCACTCACCACTGTGCTCCAGTCCTGTGGACATGAAGCATCAGAGTGGCCCCAACTTTATCAGCAAGATCCAGAATTCTCCACCACATATCAGCTCTTGGGTACATGCGCCACTATCACTGATTTTCACATTCAAGATAGACTCTTGTGCTACCTAGGCCATCTCTGTGTTCCTAGAAGAGAGCGTTCAAAGATGATTTGGGAAGCCCACTATAGTAAGGTGGTAGGACATTTTGGCGTATAGAAAAATGTGGCCGTTATTTAGAAACATTTTTATTGGCCAAAACTTTGATAGGACGACAAAAATTATATCCGATCTTGCACTGCCTGCACCATTGCCAAGCCAACCATCAAGAAGCAAGGCTTATACACCCCTCTTCCTATTATTGAGAGCCCATGGGAATTCATCTCAATGGATTACATGTATGGTTTTCCATCAACCAAGCACGAAAATGACTGCGTGTTTGTGGTCGTTGATCGATTTTTGAAGATGTCATCCTCACAGCCTGTAATAAGAATGTCACATCGACAGATACTTCCAAGCTCTTCTTCGAATGAGTTTGGGTCCACTTTGGGATACCATAGACCATCATCTCTGATCGAGACAACAGGTTCCTCAACACCTTTTGGTCGAGTCACTGGTCTTTGTTGGACACCAAGCTCACAAAATCCACTGCTTTCCACCCCCAAACCAGTGGCCAAACCGAGGTCGTCAATCAAATGACTGTGCACATCCTGCACATGTACAATTCTAGGAATCTTCGTACATGGGACGAGAGTCACCCATATGTCCAACATAGCTACAACAGGGCTCTCCATAGTTCCACCATCCATAGCCCATTTCAGGTGGGTATGGGATTCCAACCCTTGGGACCCATTGATGTTTCACTTCCTCTTTCCACCGCACAGACAGACTCTTCCCCTGATCAGTCGACAATTGAAAAATACACCAGATTCATTGAGCAGATTCAACACATTCACCAACAGGTCCAAGAGATTTTACAGAAATCCAATGATAAGTACAAGAAGCGCCATGATCAACACAGGGCACCACACCAGTTTTAGGTTGGAGAAAAAGTATGGTTACACTTGAAGAAGGAGCATCTTACTGGGCCCCATCGGAAGATTCACCCACTTCATTATGGGCCATACACTATCACCAAGGCTATGGGTAGAAATTATTTTAAGATCAACACTCCACCCTTCCTTGGTTTGCATCTAGTATTCAATGTGGACCTCCTTAGGCCATATTTTCCACTGTTGTTGGAAACCTTTGAGATCAACAAACAACTGACACCAATAAAGCGCAACCCTGACTACATAGAACAATAATCCACTAATCAGATCATGGACACACAGTTCAAGTGCACTCACCAAAAGTGGATCCAACTTTATTAGGTTTTCAAGGTAGGGAAACTCCTACACCAAGGCACACCCGGGGCCAAATCTAGCAGAAGTTTCCTCACTTGATGGGGGAAATCAATATGTTAAGAACCTGAATAGATCTACAAATATAATCACCACAAATGCTGAATGCACAATAGATCCACAAATAAAGATAGAAGAAACCACACTTTATTATTACCAAACCCTTGAGGTAGGGAAACACCATACAATGGATCCTATTAGGGAAGGGATCCTCTCCTGTTCACTTGCCTCTTCGAGGAGGCAACCTCCTAATGAGCTTTAGCTCCAAATACACTACTTCTTCTTCATATATCATTACATTGCTTGAACCCCTTTATATAGTGCTACCATCACCTAAGAACATTCTAGAGGAGGAATCTTCTAGAAGTAGAACCTTCTAAGAAGTCCTCTTACAT
>JZKD02S1673385.1:349793-366459 GCA_000966675.3 Picea glauca
AGTGGGCCTTATTTAATAATATAGTGGACCTAGTCCACCTTACATTGAATGACCTCTACTATTATCACTATGGGCCCTCTGGGCCCCCCCACTACCTCTCTAGCTACCTTACACAATATAATGGAGGCCATTACTTCCTAAGGGGGGAAGATTGATCCAGGTGGATATTGGTGGCCACCCACCTATTCCAATTAGCTCCTCATGTCTATTTTTTGTTCAGCACGTTCTTCTGTACTACTTTGTAATTGTGAGTTATACACTTCTGGGGCTGTTTGAAGCCCCACATATCCTCCAGGTGGATACAGGTGGTCTCTCGCCTAATCCAACTGGATTATTTTGTATGCTTTCATGTCATCACATCTTGCTGTACTTCCAGGGCTGTTTTGGGTCCCTAAATGTTGTTTTTTTGGCTTGCCACAGTCAAATTATTTGCGAAGTTAGAGTTTGATAGTGAAATGTGTATTTCTCTGAAAGATCTTTCCAACATGCTATCACACACCTAAAATGAAGGTCATATGCAAAATTTACGACCCTAGGAAGTTGAGGTAGCAAATTACACCAACTTACCCATAGGTCCAACATGACTTTTGGTGTTTCACCTTCTATCTAGGGTTAGGTTTTTGGATGTCTAGGGTTTTGGAATTCATGAGTAATATGAAAAGTGCCTCTGGAGCCTGATTGTATTTGATTCTGCTCAGACAGATGCACGTAACAACCACATCTCTTCTCAGAGATAACTACCGCCATTCGAGCAAGTTTCAGTTCTACAGTTTTACAGTTTCAACGTATTTCACTATTTAATAGAAGATATTGTTCACTGTATATTTGTGTTATTCTTCCTATCTCTCTGTTTATTGTATTCAGTTTGTTAATCAGTTCGTTCCGCTCCTAAATCCGAATCAACTTAACATTCAAATCACCTTCATAAAAATATGTCCAATATTGACAATGCTTCTCAAACCAATCAATCAATGATACTTCACCTATTTATCAGGGTTGACATCAATGAAAACCAAATTTCCAACAATATCCCCCTTTGTTATTGATGACAACCTTAGTAAAACAATCTTATTTCCCTTGTGAAATGTATTAAGTATTTTGAGTCCTTTGAGATGACTTTGTTTTACTCTTTATCTCTCCCCCTTTGAGAATAATGACAAAGGGAATATTTCTCTTCTCCCCCTGAGATGATGTTCGCCCTGAGGTGATGCTCCCCCTATATTTGTCCCATTTATTTTGGACTTTTTTTTTTCATCACACTATTCTACAGACTAATTTTCTTTTGAGAGTTCATCATCATCACCATTGTTTTATGCACCATAATATTCTTCATATTCTTCTTTAGGAATTCTTCTTCCTTGAGCTTGTTCCTCTTCATATGAAAAGTGTTATCAATGAAAAATCATTCGTAGAATTGCACACAATGGTTGAAGAAAGACATAAATTCCAGCAGCAATTAGTACACCTACAACACCAAAATCAATCAAAAAGGCATAAAACTATACACTTGGTTCAAAAATCAAAGTGCACAAATTCACCAAAGGAAGTGCGCACACTATGCACGAGCCAAAACAACCCTAATCATGCTCTGTGAAAAGAATGCGTAGGATGCGTGACTGTCTATGAGAAAAGCCACACACTTCTCATGAAAAACACATTTATGAATCTTGTTGACCTCTCAACCACTTCCAATCTGACCCCCAACGTGATTTGACACTTAGAAATGATCGAGATCTAGCTTGGAGGTTGGTCAAGGGCTAGGAAGTGCCCTAAAAAGACCCTTGTTCACACTATGAACCAATTTTATCTTGCCATGAATGGACACTATAAATATGTGCCATGGGTGTGCTAGAAAAATAAGAATTTCAAGGTATTGTTATGCTGTAAGAGTTCTTCTTGGACAATCCTCTTTTCTCTTTGAATCATTCAAGCACTAGACCAAGGTCCATTCCACTCACCTCTTGAGAGGATTGACATTGTATTTCTTCACCATTTTCATTTTCCATTATATGAAGAGAAGAGCTCTCTATTAGGGAACTCACGAGCCCTCCCAAGGAGGAAGCACTTTTTCCTTTTGAGGAGTATAATCCTTTATCATGTTTGTGAATGGTGTTCCACTTGTCACCGTCTTCTTTCTTACTGTACCCAAGACCAATTTTGTCATCGATTGGCATTTGACTATTCCAGATCTTATCCAGGATGGCTGAGCTGTTCTAAATTTTGACAATTGCCTTTGTCTTTTCATTCTTGTTCTTGAGGTTGATAACTTCCAATTCCAACATGTGACATGTTTCTTCCTTTTTAGTCAACTATATCTTCAAGTCTTCTTGTATTTCCTTAGCTTCTTCAAGTTGAGTCTTTATACTGATGACTATTTCTTCTATCTCATCCAAGACTTCTATTCATTTATTGGTTTTGTCATATGTCTTCAACTCTTCTATTTCTATTTTTAGATCAACAACTTCAATATTCAATATTTTGATTTCTTCCTTGTTTTCTAGCTAAATCCTTTTGAGGTTCATGACTTCCAATTCCATCTTGTGGCACGATTCTTCCTTTTTAGTCATTTGGATCTTTAAGGTTTCTTCACTTTCCTTAGATTCTTCAAGTTGAGTCTTTAGACTGTTGACCATTTATTTTGTTTCTTCTAATTCTTCTATGCATTTATTGAGTTTGTCATATGCCTTCAACTCATTCTTTTCGTTTTTTAGATCAACAACTTCAGTCTTTAATCTATTGATCTCTTCTTCTTTTTCTTCTAGTTGAATCTTCTGTTCTTGCTCTTGATGGTTGTTAGATTGATCTAATTGTTGTAGTAGCAACATATATTTCTTTTGAAGTTTCTCCAACTCTTCTAGAGTGCACATAGTTGTGTATTCAAGATTTTCAAGAGCCTCCACATGAACTTCAATATATATACCATTTCCTGGTTCCATACAATTCTCTTCTAATGCAACTATAACATTAGTCTTAAGATTCAACATTTTTTCTTCAGTGATTACTGTCTTAAAATTCAACATTTTTTCTTCAGTGATTACTGAGGTATTCATCAATTACTTGATGGAGTTATCTTCTTCATTGATGAATAGGGATTGCATCAATCCCTTGTTTGAGTTGTCTTCTTCTTTGATGACTGGGGATTGCATCAATTCCTTGTTTGAGTTGTCTTTTTTATTGATGACTAGGGATTGCATCAATTCCTTGTTTGAGTTGTGTTCTTTATTGATGACTAAGGATTGCATCAATTCCTTGATGGGATTGTCTTCTTTTTCTGTGTTTTGTACTTTAATCTGATAAGAAATCTCTAGTTGGATCCATAATACTTTAGCAAGGGTGCAATGTCCCATCTTTTCTTTGATTCGGTCTAACAACCTATTCTGGATTTCTTTTAATTCCATTGAATTGTTTCTCTTTTCTTCTTTTGAAATTTTGGATTTATTCGTTGAGGTAGTTAAGTACCAAGGCTTACTTACTACTGAGTCCCAAACTCCAAATCCTCTTGAATTCAGATATATTTTCATTCTTTCCCTCCATGAAGAGTAGTCTGTTCCGTCAAATAAAGGAGATTCACTTGTGGAGAGAGCCATTTTTTCACCCATTTAGTTAGAACCTACCTTCCATTGTTTAAACTATGTTGAAGGCACCGAATCTGATACCAATTGTTGAAACACACACTGATATTGAGAGGGGGGGGGTGAATCAATGTCTGGAACTTTTGGCTACTTTTCACACTTTCATAGATTAACTAAATTAACTGAATAAAATATGGAGTTCAATTAATTATTCATAAACATGTATAACAMAAATTATATGAAGTAGATAAAATATCATTCTTTTATCTATTTAACTTGAATGAATATAAATAAAATCAATCCTTTAATATCTTCAACTTCAACTAAATATGAGAGATCCAACTCTCCGATACAAGACCCAACTTGTAGTTTTTAGATCCAACTGAGAAATGAGGAATCCAAACCTCATAACAAGACATGTCTTTTTGATCTCAGATCCAACTGAGATGTGGGGGATCCCACCCCCATGATAAGACTCAGCGTGTAAACACGCACCAACATGATATAATAAACATTCATTCAATACATTATATATATATATATATATATATATATATATATATATATATATATATATCCACCAAGACACCTTCTTATCTTTGT
The DNA here is from genome assembly GCA_000966675.3 of Picea glauca. NCBI lineage: Eukaryota > Viridiplantae > Streptophyta > Pinopsida > Pinales > Pinaceae > Picea > Picea glauca. The sequence goes on from JZKD02S1673385.1 coordinate 353,969, forward strand.
ATTCCTTTACTTATATAGTCCTCCAAAGGGTGCCGCTTTGAAACAATGTGTCCTTTTGGAACCCATATTTTCCTTTTGTCGTCGGATGCGAGATAGACTTCAGTACATATTACCTTTCCGTGAATGTCTAAATTGACCTCCACATACCTCCTTTGTTGGTGATCATTTAAACTCAACTTGTAAACATTTTAATTGATGGTTATATTAAAATTGGTTCCCTCTCAACTGATATTCATTAAAGATTTGACTTGGTCTCACTTTTTTTTGTATTTGCTTCCTCATTCAATCGAAAAACATTTTTTTGTTCGACTCAACTAGGAGAAATTTCGACTTGAGTATTTCAATTCTATTTGACCCATCTTGCTTTAGCCTCGACCCAACTTGTATTTAATTTTTCTTCAACTTCGAACTTTAGGTTACTTCTTTCTTGGACCGATTCAACTTTGAAGAAAAACAACCTGAGAAATTCGACTTTTTTCGTCTTGACTTGCTTTGGCCGACTTGTATTTCTCGACTCAATTTTCCTTCAACTTCGACCTCAATTGGTCGACTTGTCTTCGACTCATATTGAAATAGATAGACTTGTCTTCTCCAACTTCCATCAATCTATAGGATTACAGTTGGTAGACTTGTCTTTGACTCATCTTGTAGTCAATCAACTTTGAGATAGTCAACCTTATTGTTGTTTGAATCGACTTGACTTGTGACCCGATGGTGTCAATGCTTCCTCACCAAACATACACCATTGACATTCTGTCTCATCTCTAGACTCTTCTTCAATTGATATTTTCTAAATCCCTTTTAATGAACCATGTCTTATTAACTTCTTTATTTGTGATTTGTATGGATCCATATTAGATTAAACATTTATCCTTTTTATCAGGACAGTTTCTTCATAGTTTCTTCTTTTGTGCATGGATGTTAATGACACAATCTCAACCTTATACAATATAGGATGAGTGTATCAATCTCATACAATATTTTATTCAATATTATCTTTCTACTGATATTCAAGTCACCTTCATAACATTATGTCCAATATTGACAATGCTTGACATTCAAGTCACCTTTATAACATTATGTCCAATATTGAAAGTTCTTGACATTCAAGTTGTTAGCGATAATTCTTGTCATGGGCTTGAGAGCATTCGGGTTTGCAAGCTGCATGAAATGCTCAAGTGCAGCACGGGAGAGTCCCTATTTTTCCAAGTAGCAGGTCAAGTGAGCGGGCAAAGTGTCGTCGGCAACATCGAAGGTCTATTTTGCGAAGCAGATCAATGGTCAGTGGGTAATTGCACTCATCCGAGTCACGCCAAGTATAGCGCAAAAGTTTTCAAAGAGGTGAATGGTCAGAAGTCTTCGCGGATAACTCGCGAAGTAACGCGGGCTATTGATCATGATCCGTTGATGCGTGGATTCATTTATTGAACTCGAGGTTCATGAGTTTGGAGGGCAGACCATATCCTTTGGTTGCACGAGATCACGAGTCACAAGAATTGTGGAAAGGAAAAGAGCCATCGCCTCTCGGGATTTCGTGGATGGAGAGTGCCAAGGTTCGACACTCCAACTCATGAGGTCGCGAGTTGTGAGAGGCGCCAACACTTAAGCCTTAGATGACGGTTACGTGTGGAGGGCATTGACAGTAAAAAGAGCTGTATAGTATTGCTGCGAAGATCTCAGCCGTCCATCCAGAGGGACATGTGGTGCGTGATTAGGCTCCTCACCTTTTTTCCCATCGCGACTTTGAAGAACGAGGACCAGCCTCCTCCCAGCCGCGAGACGCGAAGCGCTGAAATCATTCAGGACTCGGGCCCACAGTATCACCGAAGTGTTTTCAGCCATCCATCTAGAGGGGACACCTGACAGCGAGTAGAGCCATCTCGGCACCTCGCCCATTGTGACTCCAACGCGCAAAAAAGCAGCTCCATTATTTTCTGATGTGTGAGGTGCCGGGAGAATCTTGAACCCGAGGCCACGACATCGCCGGGAGAAGTAAGAACTGTCAAATATAGAGGGACATGTGGCACTAGATTGAGCCATCTTGGCATATCTCTCATCGCGATTTCGATCAGCAAGGATCAGCCCCTTCATATTCGCGAATGCCGAAAAGCGCCATGGGAATAGGCACGTGGTCACAATCCGTGCTCACTTAGAAAAAGAGAGGAGATGCATAAAGAAGGCTGAAGAGTCGAGTTCAGTTATAGAGAGGATTGTCATGGTCTCCAAGCGCCATCGGATCCGATCTCCATATTGTTTCTAGCCTGGAGTAAATGATGACAAGAGCGGGTGGTTGAAACCTGCTTTCATTCATTAAGTGAGGGGATGGAGGGTATGGAAAACCGTCTTCCCGAGGAAGTCCTGTATATTGGTTTCCTCAAAAATGCCATGCTGAAGTCTTCAGCTCGACAGAGAGGTCTGCACATGCTATTTGAACACTTAATAGCTCAGCTACCCTCCTTACAGGAGCCATGCGTAGTTAAGGTGGCGTTTCAAGAAAGATATCAGTACGAGTTTGATTGAAGGGACACCCAGCCTTGGGTGACTGAGGCACACCTTTGTGAGGAGAATTTTCCTGAATATATAAGCTCAGTCTTTGTATTTTGTAAGTATCGAGGGTTGAGCAGAGCTCCCTACTGTAATGTTTTAACAACTATTCTATCTTTCAGCTTATGCATCTGTATATGAGATTTCTTGTTTTATGACAGACAGTTCTTCTTACTCCATCTAATTTTCGTCTCATGCTAAGAGAGTTTGTGATTGACTGAGTCGCGCGAGTTATTGTGGTTATGTTATGATAAAAGATTTAGTGTTGCGTTGCTGCAGTCTCTGGCTTTGCATTTGAATGTAATATGATATCACATTTGGACGTCTTCTTCCTCAGTCTGTTAGAAACCTTCTGTTTATAACAAACCTCCACTTTTCTCTCATACAATTCTTCCACCTGTTCACCCTTTAGTACAGCTCACTGTTTGAAGTTTACGCAAGATCTCACTTGCTCATACATACCTGGCCTAGTTTCATAGTTGGAACGCTATTGTTTTGAGTTTCCCGCCATTCGATCACCCATCTATGAACAACCGTGACATAAAACGGATCTGCGTCGGGCTCTGCTCCTGCTAGCAATCCAGGAGTGACTTCTGACGCTAAAATTTCTGGCGCCGTTGCCGGGGATGAAGTTGAATATTTTCCCCAGGATTGAACGACAATGATCAACTGATTCTGAAGGTTCATTAGATATCAGAATTATTAAGATTGCTACTATGCACCTGGTGACTCCATTGTGATGACTCCACTGGGTAGAGCCTGCTCTATTAATTGTGGCTTTCAGAGGCAGACACACGCGGTCTCATCCACAACTGCCTCTAGCTACACCTGAAGCTGACCCAGAGGTGGTTCTCAGAAGAGGAAAGAGCTCTGTAGAAGAAGTTCCCATCGTCGAAACAAGTAATACGCCATCCCCTTCTGTGAGAACTCCTTTTTCTCCTCCTCAGTTTCTCAATAGACCTCCTTCAGAGGTTTCTCATTTCTTGAATTTTGGGAGTGTTCCTGCTGAGTTTTCCCCTCCTAGTTTGGGATTGGAGGGAGAAAGTCTTTTCACTCCCCTCTCCTCTTAAGTTGTTCCTTGGTGTAGACCCGGGACTATAGAAGATTTCCCCACTCTTGCACAAAGAGGAGCACCTGCTGACTTGAGCTCATTAGCCTTCTCCTTGAATCCTCTCTTGTTTCCCACTCCAATTCGAGACTCATCCCCGGTGACCCCTTCGCAAACTCCTTCTCCTCCAAGTTCTCCTCCACCTAATATTCCTATGGCTGGTGCTAATCCCCCTCCAAATAGAATGGATGCCATAGTCACTGCTAGGTATGCTCCCTTAATCCTACCCCATCCTATGAATCCTCTCCCTGCTGGAGACTACTTGAAGTACATGCCCAAGTTCACTGGGGAAGGGGGCATGACTGCAGAAGAGAACTTGGTTGCTTTCTACAGTTATGCAGACAACCTAAACATTGAAAATGAAGATGTCTGGATGAGAGTCTTTGTCCAGAGCCTGGATGGTGAGGTGAGGAAATGGTTCAGGGGATTGGCCCCTGGATCTATTGCTGGAATTGAAGCTCTGGATAGTGTTTTTCTGAGGCAGTGGGGAGATAGGAAAGATTTCATGTATTACATGACAGAGTTTGGGTCTCTGAAGAAAATGGAAGGAGAATATGTCTCAGAATTCTCCAAAAGATTCAATAAGATGTATAATAGGATTCTTGCAGAGATAAAGCCCTCGGAAGCCTCTGCCCAAATTTCCTATGCTGGTGCTTTTGACCCTGATTTCTACCTTTTATTGAGAGAAAGAAGAGCCACCTCCTTAGCTCAGATGCAAGATGCGGCCATAGAGGTGGAATCCAACATATTATTAGCTGAAAGACTGAGGAACAAGACCGACGTAGATAGAATAAAGGGAAAATTCGAAGCCTCAACTTCTGGCTCATCGGTACCCCACCCTCAAGTGGATGAGCTGACCAAGATGATGAAGTTTCTATCTGAAGAGATGGAGAGACTGAAGGTGGAAAGGAGGCAAGTGTACAAGGGCCCTTAGAGCACTGAAAATAAAGGAGGTTTCAGGAGGCCAAATAATATTTCTCCCCCGACTATGCACAGAGAAAGGGGAAGAGACAGAGAAGACCAAAGAATTTAGGCCCCTTTTCAGAACAATTTGGTGGCCGATGAGGAAGAAAGATAAATAGATGAGCTTGATCCTGAAATCCACCGCTTAGAAGACACTCCTCCTTTTCCTCATCTCACTCAAACATCTTACGAAGAGTCTCTCATGGATAGTCAGCTAAATGAATTGAGAAAGGGAGACAAGGTTAGCGACGGCCGAGGCAGGTATAACCCGAGGTTTGAAAAAAAGATAGCAGCACCTGATGTTCCTGAGCGGTCCACTAGAACAGAGAAACCTGATGATGAAGTAGCAGATACTTACAGAGGTAAGAAGCCTCAACCCCCATCTCCCATTGTCCATGATCATGTTCCTGAAATAAGGGAAATCCCAAAGCTTACATCTTCTTTTAATTTCAAGCATGAGATTCAAAAGATCAGAATCCCTGTGCCCCTCACCGAGCTTATCAAACATGAAGAATTCAAAAACCGCTTCTCTGAGCTTTTGCGGTCTGAAGCCTCATGCCCTCCCACAGACTCCATAAACCTCCAATATGAAAGGCCAGTAGTTGTCCTAGGTCCCATGGTAGAAGACATAGATGACTCATCCCCCCCCTTCTACACATCCCTGAACATACATGATGAAGTACTGCATAACTACCTTGTGGATTCAGGGGCTTCCCATAACCTTATGCCAAAGATGGTCATGGAAGAATTGGGATTGGAGGTGACAAGAACTTATCATGATTTATATTCCTTCGACTCAAGGAGAGTGCAGTGCCTAGGAGTCATCAAAGACCTGGTGGTTTCCCTATTTCAGCTGTCCATGAAAAGTGTGGTCATGGATATTGTGGTAGCCGACGTTCCCCCCAAATTCGGTATGTTGTTGTCTAGATCGTGGATAAAAAAACTTGGAGGGACACTACATATGGACCTCACATACGCCACCATTCCGGTCTTTGGAGGGGAGCAAAGGAGATTATATAGAGAAGCCCAGCTAGCCTATATTGTCAGTGATGAAGCAGACCCTACAAATCACCCCATCTTTTCACTTGACACTGACTTGGGGTCTAGTTTGCTGCAGCTTACCGATGCCCCTGAAAGATCTTTACTAATCAGAAAACACCCCAGCCCTGATCATCCGATTTCCCCTCAAAGATCCCCTGTGTGGAAGATGTTTTTTGATGGAGATTCCCTTAGCGAAGGCACTGGCACTGGAGTGGTTTTCATGTCGCCTTGTCAAGAAGTCGTGTCCCTGTCATACAAGCTGAAATTCGAAGCCACCAACAATGTGACAGAGTATGACGCTCTTGTTATGGGTATGAGGGCCGCAAAGGAAATGGGAATTAAAGAGATAGCAATATTTGGATATGTTGAGTTGATTATTCAGCAGGTAAGGAATGCTTATCGTGCCCATAATTCCCGGCTCAGGAATTATCGAAATGAAGTATGGGACCTTATTGATAATTTTTTCTTGTCTTTTAACATTTTTTTCATTCCAAGGGGAGAAAATACTTTGGCCGATTCTTTAGTTGTTTCAGCTAGCGTGCTCAAATTTCCTCTGCCGCCTATGGTAGAAAATGATGATGATATAAGATATAGGCCCTCGGTTCCGAACAATGTCAAGCATTGGAAGGTGTTCGAGGATGATTCTGAACTCGAAAGGTTTCTCCAATCAATTGACGAATTTTCTGCGTTGCATATTGACCAGGATCCCGACCTGGAAGGTGACCCTCGTCCTGAGAAGTTTTTAAATAAAATTGCTAATCATCAGATCATTCAGTTGCCCAACAATCATATTCCAAGAGGACTTGTCCCTTTAGAAAGATTTTTTGATGGGAATGATGTGCCAGTAAAGGGCAAGGTCTCAAATGAAGATGCTGATACAACCGAATGCAACATTGGTTCACAGGAGGAGCCTAGATTCATCAAATTGTCAAGTAGCCTGACCAGTGGACAGAGGGTCGAGTACACAGAGTTGCTGAGAGAGTTCGCCGATGTGTTTTCATGGACATACGAAGACCTCAAGACATATGACGCATCTATCATTGAGCACAAGATCCCATTGAAGGAAGAGGCTAGGCCATTATGGCAGAAGCTAAGACAGATAAATCCCATGTTGCTTCCCATCATGGAGAAGGAAGTTAAAAAGTTGTTGGATGCACGAATCATTGTCCCCTTGATATATTCTGAGTGGGTGGCCAAATTGGTCCCAGCAAGGAAGAAAAGCGGAGAAATCAAGCTTTGTGTCGATTTCAGGAACCTACACAGAAGCTCAAAGAAAGACAATTACCCCCTACCTAAGATGGAACATATATTGCAGAGGGTAATTGGTGCATCTAGGATATCCATGATCGATGGGTTTTCTGGCTATAATTAGATATCGGTCATGCCAGAGGATAGGGAGAAGACATCCTTCACCACTCCTAGGGGCACATTCATGTATGCCAAAATTCCATTTGGGTTGATGAATGCAGGAGAAACATTTCAGCGAGCCATGGACATAGCCTTCATTGGAGAAAAAGACCAGTTCGTAGTGATCTACCTAGATGACATCATGTCTTTCTCCAGGTTTGATAAGGAGCAATGATTCCACTTAAGGAGAGTTTTCTCGAAGTGCCGGAGATTTGGTCTTTCCCTGAATCCCAAGAAGTCCCTGTTCGCTATGATGGAGGGCAAGCTGTTGGGCCATATAGTATCAGAGGAAGGAATAAGAATTGATCCCAGCAGAGTGGAGGCGATTAAAACCCTGTCACTTCCCAGGTCGAAAAAAGAGGTCCAAGAATTTTTAGGAAAGATTAACTTCTTGAGGAGGTTCGTCTCAAATTTTTCCAGCTAGTGAAACACATCACGACCATGCTCAGGAAAGGAAATGAAGTGAGATGGACCGCTGAGCCCTGAGCATCTTTTGACCAAATAAAAAAGGCATTGACTGAGGCACCTGTGCTAATCAGTCCTGATTATTCCAAAGAGTTCCTAATTTTCTCCTTTTCTTCTTTTGATATAGTGGCGGCAATGTTATTGCAGAAAAATGAGGAAGGGCATGAGCAACCCATCGCCTTCTTCAATAGGGCATTAAGAGATGCAGAGAGTAGGTATGAAATCATGGAGAAGCAGGCCTATGCCTTAGTGAAAGCTCTTAAAGCTTTCAGAGTATATGTATTGCATTCAAAAGTAACAACATATGTTCCTTCAGCTTCTGTGAAGGACATCCTTGTGCAGCCCGACGTAGATGGGAAAAGAGGCCGATGGATCGCAAAAATTCTGGAATTTGACTTGGAGATAAAACCCACCAAGTTGGTTAAGGGGAAAGGTTTATCCAAGCTACTGGCTGAATCTAACTGCGAAGCCTTGGGAGTTAGTTTCATCAATACTTGCCCAGGATCTCAACAAGCTGTATCACCCAGCCCACACTCTCAAGATGGCTTATCACTGGCAGAATGTGCCTGGTATCATAACATTATGTATTTTCTGCAAGAGTTGAAGCCCCCCGATGGAATGGGAAAAAGAAAAATGCGGAATCTAAAGCTCAAGGTGGTCAGGTATTGCCTCATCGACCAAATCTTGTACTGGATAGACCCTCTAGGGGTGTTTCTGAGATGCCTAGATCCACAGGAGGCCCAGAAGGTTATGTTTGATTTTCATAGCGGCCTTTGTGGAGGTCATCATTTCTGGAAAACCACGGCTCACAAGATACTCCGAGCTAGGTATTACTGGCCCACTTTATTCCTTGATGTTTGCAGGGAGATCAGAGCTTGCATCAAATGCCAAAGGTTCTCAGGAAAGAAACAACTCAAAGCGCTGCCGTTAAAACCCATAGTAGCTTCGACACCTTTTCAGCAGTGGGGGTCGGACTTCATCGGAGAAATTCATCCTCCCTCAAGTGGTCAGTACAGATGGATCCTGACTGCAATATATTATTTCACCAAGTGGATAGAAGTTGTCCCCACTAGAAGCGCATCACACAAAGTAATTATCAGCTTCCTGGAGGATATCATGGCCCGATTTGGCTGTCCTAGCAGGATCGTCACCGATAATGCTGCTTCTTTCAAATCTGAACCTCTAATTAAGTTCTGTGAGCAGTTCCAGATCTCGCTAATTCACTCCACCCCCTACTATCCCCAAGGCAATGGTTTAGTGGAATCCTCTAACAAAAGCCTGATAAATATCATCAGAAGATTGTTAGAGGATAACAAAAGAGCCTGGGATTCAAAGTTGAAATTTTCTCTATGGGCCGATCGTGTCACCACGAAGAAGTCTCTGGGAACTTCGCCATTTCAACTAGTCTATGGAGCAGAGGTGGTTTTCTCTACTCAGCTCACCTTACCTGTGGCGAAGTTCTTTCAAGACTATGAGGGAGAACCAGATCATATGATCAGAATAATTCATCAGATAGTGGAAGCACAACAGATTAGAGAACAAGTGAGGGACGCAACTTATAGTCATCAGCAGAAGATTAAGCAGGCTTTTGACAGAAAGGTCAGGAAAAAGGAGTTCAAGATCGGGGACTTGGTATTTAAGTGGGACGCACCCCGACAAGATAAAGGAAAGCACAGCAAGTTCGACGCCCTCTGGATCGGCCCCTTTAAAATCTCTGAGATTTTCTCCAACAACACATATGGGTTGCAGGATCTGGAGGGTGAAGAGGTTTTCAACAGCCCAGTGAATGGGCATTTTATGAAAAAATGTTTTATTTGAGCCTTAAACGGCTTCTCTGTTTGTAAATATTGTCTTTTAGTTCTTTGTTTAGTTTCTTTTTGCATGTTTTCGGCCTAATAAGTGACTCCATATCCCAATATCAAGGCACTGAAGCTACAGAAGGAGATTTTAGAGCATCACAGGGACGACTCTATCCCCCATGGAGCCTAATGTTAGTGATAATTCTTGTCATGGGCTCAAGAGCATTTGGGTCTGCAAGATGCACGAAATGCTCAGATGCAGCATGGGAGAATCCCTATTTTTCCAAGTAGCAGGTCAAGTGAGCGGGCAAAGTGTCGTCGGTAGCATCCAAGGTCTATTTTGCAAAGCAGATCAATGGTGGGTGGGTAATTGCACTCAACCGAGTCACGCCAAGTATAGCGCAGAAGTTTTCAAAGAGGTGAACGGTCAAAAGTCTTCGTGGAGAACTCGCGAAGTAACGTGGGCTGTTGATCGCGATCCGTTGATGCGTGGGTTCATTTCTTGAACTCGGGGTTCGTGAGTTCGGAGGGTGAACCATATCCTTTGGTTGCACGAGATCGCAAGTTGCGAGAATTGTGGAAAGGAAAAGAGCCATCGCCTCTCGGGATTTCGCGGAAGGAGAGTGCCAAGGTTCAACACTCCAACTCGCGAGGTCGCGAGTTGCGAGAGGCACCAACATTTAAGCCTTAGCCGATGGTTACGTGTGGAGGGCACCCACAGTAAAAAGAGCTGTACAGTATTGCCGAGAAGATCTCAGCCGTCCATCCAGAGGGACATGTGGTGCTCAATTAGGCTCCTCACCTTTTCGCCCATCGCGACTTTGAAGAACGAGGACCAGCCTCCTCCCAGCTGCGAGACGCGAAGCACCGAAAGCATTCAAGACTTGGACCCACAGTATCGCCGAAGTGTTTTCAGCTGTCCGTCTAGAGGGGCCACCTGGCAGCGAGTAGAACCATCTCGGCGCCTCGCCCATTGCGACTCCAACTCGCAAAAACGCATCTTCGTTATTTTCTGATGCGCGAGGTGCCGGGAGAATCTCGAACCCGAGGCCACGGCATCACCGGGAGAAGTAAGAACCGTCAAATCTATAGGGATACGTGGCACCAGATTGAGCCGTCTCGGCATATCGCTCATCGCGATTTTGATCAGCAAGGATCAACCCCTTCATATTCGTGAACGCCGAAAAGCGCCATGGGAATAGGCACGTGGTCACAATCCGTGGTCACTTAGAAAAAGAGAGGAGCTGCGTAAAGAAGGCCGAAGAACTGAGTTCAGTTACAGAGAGGATCGTCGTGGTCTCCAAGCGCCATTGGATCCGATCTCCATACTGTTTCTAGCCTGGAGTAAATGACGACAAGAGCGGGTGGTTGAAACCTCCTTTCATTCATTAAGTGAGGGGATGGAGGGTCTGGAAAACCGTCTTCCCGAGGAAGTCCTGTGTATCGGTTTCCTCAAAGACGCCATGTCAAAGTCTTCAGCTCGGCAGAGAGGTCTGCACACGCTATACGAACACTTAATAGCTCAGCTACCCTCCTTATAGGAGCCATGCATAGTTAAGGTGGCATTTAAAGAAAGATATCAGTAAGAGTTTGATTGAAGGGACACCCAGCCTTGGGTGACTGAGGCACGCCTCTGTGAGGAGAATTTTCCTGAGTATATAAGCTCAGTCTTTGTATTTTGTAAGTATCCAGGGTTGAGAAGAGCTCCCTACTGTAATGTTTTAACAGCTATTCTAGCTTTCAGCTTATGCATCTGTATATGAGATTTCTTGTTTTATGACAGATAGTTCTTCTTACTCCATCTAATTTTCGTCTCATGCTAAGAGAGTTCATGATTGACTGAGTCATGCGAGTTATTGCGGTTATGTTATGATAAAAGATTTATTGTTGCGTTGCTGCATTCTCTGGCTTTGCATTTGAATGTAAGATGATATCACATTTTGACATCTTCTTCCTCAGTCTGTTAGAAACCTGCTGTTTATAACAGACCTCCGCTTTTCTCTTGTACAAGTCTTTCACCTGTTCACCCTTTACTACAGCTCACTGTCTGAAGTTTATGCAAGACCTCACTTGCTCATACATACCTGGCCTAGTTTCAGAGTTGGAACGCTATTGTTTTGAGTTTCCCGCCATTCGATCACCCATCTATGAACAACCATGACATAAAACTGATGCGCATCGGGCTCTGCTCCTACTAGCAATCCAGGAGTGACTTCTGACGCTAACACAAGTCACCTTCATAACAATATTTCCAATATTGGCAATGCTTCTCAAACCAATCAATCAATGATACTTCACCTATTTATCAAGGTTGACATCAATGACAACCAAATTTCCAATAGTACAGACCCTGATACACTTGCAATGAGCGTATATACGTGACTTGAATGCCTAACAACTTGCGTGTACTCTCAAAAGTTGTAAAAATTATAAAATTTTGCACTTTTCAATGGAGTTTATGGGTTATTTTGGGTTGCTAAATCATTTTACCTCATGTATCCCTTATGAAAACCAAATAACCATCATTTATCCATATAAAAAGGTCCCTAGGGGGGTCATTTGAACATATGAAAGAAGAGGCAAGTGAACTTTGCCAAAATATCTCCCTTTCTCATTCCAATCCTTTTCATATTGTTCTGAGTTTTCATCCTCATCATTCCCAATCATTCACCCTCCTTATGCAATCCATCCATTCCCTTCTATTGGCATGTTGGTTGTGAGGATCTCACTTTGGGATTGGTGCACTTGGATTATAATTAGAGGAACCCAGGCGAGGTTCATAGAGTGGTGTCGACAAGATTAAGGTTTATCTTATCATCTTGTTTTCAATAAAAGAGAGTTTTCTTGTCCCAAATCTATGTGTCTTCATGTGTATATATCTAAACTACTTTCATGAATATTTAGGCCTTTAAATGATCTTGGCGATTATGCATATGATTTTGTATATTGTTCTCTGAAGTTGTTTTAGGCCAGCATTGGGAGGAGGCCTACACTCTAGGTGAAAACAATGAGAGGAAAGGATCTACTACAAACAAACGGACTTAAGGTACATACCTCAATTTTCTCTCCCTTTACTTAATTTTCATTAGGTATTGTTAGATTTGAGTGAAATAGTAGTAATGTTTTCTTTTAAGGTGTCATTTCTCTTCCTAGTCACTAGACCC